>JAHQIV010000004.1:0-71856 GCA_030463285.1 Phytophthora europaea | reverse complement strand
TATTTTATTGGCTTTTGGACACCACCATTATTAATGCCTTCCTCTATCACCAAAACGTTTGCGCTCGAGCTGGCCGAGTAGCGCACGCACACCGAGCATTTCGACGCGAGTTATCGTGGTCCCTTATCACGGCCAGTCCGAAGAAGCCGACACTTGTGCCTGGAGCTTTGCACCGCCTATTTTTCAAGCTCGACGACTCTTGTGTGAGCTGTGTAGATGCAAAGGTGAAAAGCGACAGACAACGGTAGTCTGTGGGGCATGTAATATGCCGTTTTGCTTGTCTTCGCGTCGAAATCGCTTCACCGAAAAGTACACGTGTGACGGAGCAAGTTGAAGGAAGGTCATCCCTCCTGAGCTTGTCCAATTTCTGAATCTCACATGGCTGCAACAGCGACAGGTACTTTTTTAATATACACATTTGTATTGGATCATCGACCCTATTCATCCGGGCACGAAGAGGTACTACAACGGCATTGAGTTTCTGGAGGACGGTGATACATCCACCGGACAAAAAAAGATTATGTGTGCAGCTCCTAACCCTATCATAATCACCATACGGTTGTGATAAAAGAACCAGAGATGAATTACAAGCTGACATCGTTTTTCACGGGGTTTGTCGTGAGGCGACGTAGTTTACGAGGAAGCCAATGTCTAACCGAAGGTTGTACAGAAGTTGTGTGTTGTACCAAATCCTAGATTGTTGTACCAAAACGACATGTCATTTTGAAATGAAGATGTCCGTAGGCGTGATACTTCAATAGCGCAAGTATATTAATTTACGAAGATATATCGATGAATGCTACTACATCCCCTCAGATTCCTCTCACGACGTCACTTTCGGTGTTGCGCAAGCACCAGCGCAGATAGAGAAGTCGATAGTACTGTTCCATCTTGTAGCACTCTTGGCCCCACGTGTGTATCAATATCGTTGACTCCAAGAAAACAAAATCCATAAGCCACAACGAATATCCGTTGTTTCGGTTGTACTACTACTTTGTAGCCGTTCTCACTCGCGAGTCAACGAGTAACACGGGCAAGGCTACCTGTTTTAGAGAATAGTCGATAACGTGAAACTGACAGAGTATCTGGCCTGCATTGGGAAGTGCTTTTGCTAGTCCGCCTTTCTCATAATTTTTTTTTATCTGTCACGATGACTCGTATTTTTTCCACGCAGGATTTGCCTCATTGAACACTTGCAAGCAAAATGATAGGTTCTCTTTGTCTTTCTTCAACGAGTGTGTTTAACATACTGACCCTGATATGATGCGATACGAAGTGAGACAATATCCGGTTCTAAAACTCTTCGAATGGTACAGCATATTGTACTGAATCGACTTACCTCACCGAAAACGTCGTCAACATGAATGCTGATGAGCTTCAAGAATGATGAAGAGTTTCTCATGGTTCTTCATGATCCCGCGCTCGATCGGGTTCTTGTTTTGCAATGCTGCGCTATACGACGTGCACATGGACAGCAACTGAAATGTCTCCTCGCTGTGAGTCGTCAGCGCAGCATAGAATGTATCCCAGTCGTCAATGTACGGTCGAAACCCTCCAACGTCCTCCGTGACATGCTTCAAGCGCTGCAACGGCTGTGTCGTCTCCAACGTACGATTTGCCGCAGGTCGGAATGGCCACATCAACTTCTCGATCCACCGGATCCGGTACTATCTTTAAAATGGTTGCACCGGATTCATTACGACTCACACTCGCCGCTGTTGTACCGGATTTCAGATCGTCCGGTACCATAGTGGGCTGATCATGTACCGGGTTACACGCCGAGACCGACAGCTCTGCAGCTCGAACGAATCCTCCTTCTGCGCAAGATCCAAAGGGATTCCGTCGTCTTCATCGTCTTCGTAGCTAATTCTTCAGCGCCTTCGTCCTAGTGGGTGTCTAGCTCTGGCTTCTGCGTGGGGAGGGGGTCGCTGACTGTCGTCTGTGGAGGAAAATTGATATATAGCGATGTACGAGGGATTAGTCGACGATACCACGTGTCACCATACGCTAGGCAGGGGTTAACCCACCTCATCCAAAGCCAGCGGGGCCTTGATGTCCTGCTGTAGCGGCATCCTGACCACCGCCGTCGACCTCGCCCGCTTCTCGCCCCCCCCTCTTTCGGATTGTGCTGAGCCACTCGCAGATGACTCTAAATTTCGAGATTTTTATCTCACCGAAAGGAATATATTTCTGTCCTTGTTTTAGCCACGCACGTCAGGATACATAGTGCAACTGTCGTGATAATGGTACCGGAGCAGAGATCATATTCATACCGGCCTTACACACTGCCATACCGATATCCGGTGGATATATCCGTATCCGTTTCTGGAATACATGCACATGTACATGTAAGCCGCTTCCTTGGAAAAACACAATTCGCAGTTCGAAGAACTGTCGTTGGCAAGCGTTTTCGGATGTCATCGAGAAACATCATTACAGTCGTACAACATCCAAAGTAGCGACAGAAACATTCGCGCAACATTCGTCGTTACAGTCGTACAACATCCATAGTAGCAACACAATCGTTCACTTGTCCGCAGCATTGAGGCTTGTCACTATTCGTCAAGGGCCGTTGGGCCGGTCGTACGCTGCGCAAGCTGTTCGCCAGCGAGTTCCCAACCTTGTCGACCGCCTACTGCGCTCAAGCAACTCAGTTGGGTATCATCAGGGTGAATGGAGTCGCGGCCGACCTGGGCACCGTCATCAAAAGGCGGAGACTTCTTCGAGCACCTCAAGCACCAGCACGAATCGAGTGTCCATCTGCCAGTGGCGGATGCAATCAACTTGTCGACCGTGACGGCTCTGTCGACGAAATGGGTACATTTGGAGACGGACGAGTTGCTGGTGGTGGACAAGCCATCGGGGATTCCCGTCCACCCGACGGGGAGTTTCCAGCTGAACTCGTTAACGCACATGCTGCAGCATGATCGAAGTAACGCTGCAGTGGAGGCGGAGACTGAGACGTTGTTGGAGCTGTCTCCGGTGCATCGGCTGGATCGACTTACGTCGGGGTTGCTGATTCTGGCCAAATCAGGCGCGGAGTCTTACTGCCGAGATGACAGCTACTAAGTACTTCGTCGGCGGAAAGTGCTGGCACTCGCTCCGTGGAGAAGTACTACGTTGCAAGAGTCAAGGACGAGTTTCCGGACGATGAAGCTGGTTTGGTCAGTGTCGTGGGACTAAACTCGGGGCTTGTCAAAGTCGAAAGCGCAGGTGAAGGCTACTGGCGCGTGGATGCGCCGATCGGGATGATGTCACCACGGCACTGCCGTCGGCAGGGCCATGTGCGATGTGTGATCGATGCTGCTGATTCCAAGTCGTGTGTCAAATTGATGCGTCGTCGAGGGCGAACTGTTGGAGGCGATAGCATCGTCGAGTGTCGACTTGTGACGGGGCGGACACACCACATCCGAGTGCACCTGCAGCATTTAGGCTTCCCGATTGTGACTGATTCGATGTATGGACCCGTTAGCGACGGTCAGTTTCCCGAAGAACCTCCAGCTTCTACTAACAAGAGCACGGAGCGTTCCGCGGACGCGAAATCAAACGCTGATGAGGGCAATGTCATTGACGACGACCATCGGTGCATCTCAGAAATAAGCATACTTGTTTGACTGAAGTTTTGTATGCACGTTATTTTGTCGATGTATTATTGGAAAGAGGTTGGCAGAAAATCCTACGAACGCATACAAACAAGTACCTGGAGTATCTGCCAGCGAAACGGCGATTTCTATGCGTACACTGCATTCGATTCAGCAATACATATCACTTTAACTTGCACCGACGCCTTATCTAACTCACTTTTGTTGAATCCTAAAATCTCCTTCGAACTGCGCCTCCCCCCGGTCCACCAACCCGGGTCCCCAATCGTAATCATACTTAGTAAATATAACCTGACTTTTACTGGGAGGTAGGTAGCGAAGCTAGCTACGGTATCGGACAGCCCCACGGGGATCATTTTGAGGCCATGTCAGTCAGCGTTCGTGCAACATGATGGTGTATTGCACACAATGATGTAGTGTGTAAACATTGTTCCTTGCGGTGGAAAGTGTTTGAGGAAAGAACCTTGTTCGTCGATAGATTCTTTGAAGCTGCTTGGTGCAGCCGCCGAATATGAACGATGACATTCCATGCGTTCGTGGATGACGCGTACCTTGCATGACATTCATTCATGTTTTGTCCATATCCGCGTCCACGACCTCGTCCGAAACCCCGACCACCACGCTCATAGCCAACGTAGGCCTTTTTATCTTCGTTTGCCACCTTTTCGTTCTTTGCTAGTTACACACTAACGTTCGCAGTAAACCGAAGGTTTCTCAATTTGGTCCTCTCATCTGCGTACTTGAAGTACCACTCCGTCTCAAAAACAAATGTCGGTTTTATCTTCCCCCCGACAGTTATTGGCCAAAACGCTTCGAAAGACGTTCTAGGTGGTGGAAATGAACGAAGAACGCCAAACCGAATTCATTGGTGTGCATGCCGCGACCTGGATCTCAAAACTGAAGCCGTAGTGACCATTCGTGCCGACAAGCCATGGTAGCCGAGCACTATGCACACTTCATTAGCAATTTTGCCAAGCCTCCCCCAACAAGCTTCAGCACGCCGAACATGCCCCCCCAAGCAGAAAAACCGCACTGAAAAGCAGCGCCACCAGGTCCTGTGGTCGCTCGCGCAGGGAGCTCGGTCGACTGTTCGCGCTGCGGCTCGAGTCTCTGAAGTTCCTGCTGCAACACTGCACCGCCGGATTCAAGCAGGCAACCTTCGAGTGGCTACCAGTGTCTCTCGACCAGTACTGACGGATGCAAACATGCTGCAACGTGTTGAGTTCAGCTGTGCGCACATTGACCCTACGTCGCTGGTATTCAGCGCTATGTTCGACAAAATTCATGTCGATGAAAAGAATTTTTACCTGACGAAGGTGAAAAAGCGTTTCATCGCCCTGCCTGGTGAGACGGTGCCAGCGTTTCGTCTTCGCAGCCGGCGCCACATTATTAAGGTAATGGTTCTCGCCGCGGTTGCGCGCCCACGATGGGATTCCCAGCGGCGCCAGTACTTCGATGGTAAGCTCGGCATCTGGCCGTTCATCGAGTACGCGCCCGCCGTTAGGACAAGCCGCAACCGACCAGCCGGAACGATGGTGCCCCACGAGATAGCAGTGAACAAGCAGATCTACAGAAATATGCTAGGCCAGCAACTGCTGCCAGCTATAACGTCAAGATTGCCTTACCAAGAGCCAGGTGCTCCTGTGGTAGTCCAGCAGGACAATGCGCCGCCACACATTGGCGTTGACGACGCTGAGTTTATTGCTGCTGTGGATGCTTTGGGTGTGAACGTCAGGCTGCAGTTTCAGCCGCCGTACTCCCCGATATGAACGCCCTTGACACGGGCCTCTTTCACGCAATTCAAGCCCGCCAGCAGAAGAAGGTGGCGCGCTCGTTGCCAGAGCTGATCTGCGCTATCGACGACGCTTACTGGGAGCTGCCCCCCTCTACAATCGACAAAGCATTTCTGAGTCTGCAGTCTGCAATGGACGAGTGCGTTGCTCATGACGACGGAAACGACTTCCAGCCTGCTCACATGTCAAAGGACAAGCTTCAACGTGAGGGACTACTTCCAGTGAGCTTGGCGTGCTCCCCGACTACTGCCCCGTTTGTGCAACATGCACAACTATCACGTCAGCCTGCCCATAGAGAAGTCAACTATAGCTTCTGACTGTTGTTTTGAAACACGAAAAAGAGTTGCACGTGACATTTGTTTTGAGACTGTAACGGGGCCAACGCTGGCCGCTGTCCTTTTCAAGCAATTGGAGACTGACCGCTTTGGACTTGTGGTCGCTCCCTTGTGTGGACCACTCAGTATTAGGTGGTACACACCAGATCCTCTCCGAAGGAATATTCCTTACAGACC
Source organism: Phytophthora europaea (assembly GCA_030463285.1). Classification (NCBI taxonomy): domain Eukaryota; phylum Oomycota; class Peronosporomycetes; order Peronosporales; family Peronosporaceae; genus Phytophthora; species Phytophthora europaea. The sequence goes on along the minus strand of JAHQIV010000004.1, from coordinate 65,949 downwards.
TCTCCTATATGATATGCTTATTAGGAGTCAATCGTACTTAAAGGATACGGCCCCCTCAGCGCCAACCGCTCAGGAAGATCGCAATTTAGACAGGTATTCCGTATGCAGATAGAAAGCAGTAGATAGGAACTTATGAGTGTTATTAATACAAAGCAGTTTAACTCTAATCTTCAAGTGTGCAAGTCGATCGATACCCGGTACGTTAGGCGACAGGGAAGGCAGGGCCTTTTGCATAAGAAGCAACAGAGACGCCAGGCGTCTGTTGCGGCTAGCGTGTTACGCTTCCTCAACGCTACGGTGCGTGTGACCCCCGTCACAGAGACGGAGTGGTACGTCTTTCCTACAAATCTCTCCTTCAGCCTCTCCAATATACGAAACGAGGTGTGCTCATTCTTCAAAGTCTTCATTGTTTTGTCCGTCATGCAGTCAAACAAGATCTCCTCATGGTCTTCTTCAGATCGTCCTTCTTCGTGTTTTCCTTGTATTCCTCCAATTCGTTCAAGTTCTCCACGTCCTTCTCACAATACCCCCATAAATCCTTTCGACGCAACTTCAGCGACACTCTCCATCCAGACCTCAAAGTTATCGCCATCAAATACTGGCGCATAGTCTTCTCAGCTTTCACCATCTTCGTCTTGCCTCTTTCATTCTCTATGGTGCTCATTATCACAGCTAATTCAGTGTTGGATTCCAGGCTGCGCTCCTTGGGCTGATAACCTGTCACAGAGTGAGACCGCTAGCCAGGTGTACGCAGAGGAGGAATCTAGTGACGTAAGCCGACACAGACACTGGACGACAAAGCCACGTTCATATATTCTCTCTTTTTGCTGCAAATTCTCGACTGAGCCCTCTGCTCCAAACCTACTTTCTCGTCTCATACCCTTCTCATATTCTGTAGTCTCACGCCAACTGCAAGTCTCATAGTGGAGCAATTCCCGCAGCCGTTTCGGATGGAACAGATCCCAGATTCGAAAAAAACGCATAGACGGTACGACAAGAATTCCCCAATTTATCGCCCCCTCACACAGACTCAGATTCTGTGCGAGGGGTGCCCCCCCCACTCGCCGGAGTCGTTACCGCAACCATAATTTGAGACATGTATGGTCGCTTTAACATAATTATGGTTGCTGTACCAGATTTCAGAAATCCCGGGAGAATATATATTTCTAATATTTAGCCTCCGTTTTGGTACGTATTTTAAGCAAAATTATCTTGATCTACGTATAAAGTGCGAATTAGACTAAGTACGATCAACTAGAGCCGTTCATTTTCAGATTCGCCGGCTCGACGGCAGACGGCGGCAGCGCGGAGGCTAGTGGTGAACGGAACGACGAGCTACGAGCTCCACGAAGACGGCGAAGACGCATGACTTCAGCAAGGGGTTCTCCTGGTCATGGTACACTATAGATAAAGTGGGCTTGTACACTGACCCCAGAATATGACTTTCAGTATGTATTCATCCGTACAGCACCGCGAAGTTTTCGGCGTGATAATGAGACGAAGCGGGTGAACACTTTTACCGCCCAGGATGTATAGCGCACCCAGGGTAGGAGAACTGGTATTCCAAGTTGGACCAGCCCCAGGTAACTCGAAACACACAACAGAATAACTCGAGTCGGCGTGTGACCTTGTGCAATCCCTATACGTGTCGTTTGTCTTCGGCGGACCGTCTTTCAACCGGAAATGTAATAATCAATTAGATACAGAAATACAGAGAACTTTCAAGTTCCTCTCAACTGGGAGATTCCGAATAGAGGCAAGCTTACGAGCAAAGACCTTTCTCCAAATAACCAATCTCAAAATAACCAATAACAATACAGAGTTTGTACACACAATATGCAGCCTGTCAACTTCGGTTACAACTCGGATACAGGGAAATCCGAGTTGCCCAACGCGCACCACCCTCGAATGAACGAGGGAAACAACAAATACAATCCTAACACAAGCAACCGAGCTTGAATCCCAGGGGGTGATTGCTACTACCTCCCGAAACTGCAGAAGAATATGAAATGCAGGGGTCCTCTTTCGAGTTTCCACCCACAACTAGTAATATGAAATAGGTAGACCAACCCGAAAGCAGCCTTTTTGGATACCTAATTTGATTTGAGCGTCCAGTGAGAGGTCCTTGCGCGGTTGCCCGGCCTTGAACGTCCGTTGGTGTACACAGAGCTCCTCGGACCTTCCTTCCGGATCCTCCTTTGGGTAGCTTCTCCTTGGCGTCGTCGTCCTCGGCGAATATACGTCTTCGAAAACCACTAAAGCAAACACGAAGTCCACTTGGGCTCTAGGACGCAAACCAAACTCTGATTATCTCTTACCTCTCTCTCTTTCTCTCTTGGCTATCATTTCTTTCTTTCTTTCTTTCTTTCTTTTCTTGGTATCTGGACTTCTGGCGGTCTCCTCTGCTCGAATCGCATGCCTCTCGGATGACTGAGTTTCACTATACTCGGGCGTCACGTTGAACTCGGGGGAGCCGCTCACACATCAGGCGATGGCGAAGATCTTGGCAGTCACACTTCGTGATCTTGCGCGCTGTCGGAGCCTGATTGGTATGTCTTGAAGATATCTTGCTTAGGCGTGGCACCGCTCGGCACTGGCCTCAGGTCTTCACGTGCGGCAGACTTGGCACGTTCCTGGATCGTCTCTCATAGGCCGGGGTGTACTTGGGTATATCGGTCATCCGAGCTGTCCTTCATCCGGAATGGCATCGGGTCATTCGGGTTGTACGGTCACCATTCGGGATGCACAATTGTCATTCAGGATGTACAGGAGGTAATGGGCTTGGACTTCATCTCGTGCTCGTCGGCCAAGTCATACTCCATGATCCATCGTAACTCAAGTGCCTCACGACGCTGGGGACTCGAAACTTGGCAGTCTTCATGGCAATGGTTGTTCTTCAGGCTGTGGTGACATCTCTTTAGGTTCTCGGATCTTGGGGCACTTGAATGATGACTCGGCTCGTCAAGGCAGGCTACTCTCCGGGATACGTTCACCGGGAGCGTTTGGCCCCTTCGAATAGGTACCTGCCGCAAAGAAATTCGGCGGCCGGACAGGGCGCTATGACTCCATCCCAATGCGGGCCCGCTGCGGGTGGGACGCCTCCGCGCCTGTCAGCCTAGACGTGTTCCGAGCACCCGTCCTTGCGATCTTCAACCAGTCAGTATCTTCGAGTGTCACACGCTTGCACCATTCCAAATCACTGCGTCCACCCGAAATGTCTGGCTCTTGGGACCGGGCGGCCGCGAGCTGGTGACTCCGAAAAATCGCCATTTGCCTCGCGTCAATATGAAGAAGCCGCAGCTGACCTACGTGTACGCCAATCTCGGTATGGAGCAGGACGACAGCAGCGACGACGACTTTGTTCTGGAATAAGACGAATTGACCGAAGAGGAGAACGACAACGAGAATCGCGGGCTTATATCCAGTAAGGCACCGTTTGCTTCTGCGTTAGCGATATTTGCCTGTAGCTAACTTTGTGCGCTCCGTCCGTGCTCTGTATGATCGTCTAATTTAGCGCTAAAGCGACAAGACGCCAAAATGCTTGACGGAGAAGTCAGTAAGCTACAAAAGAACATACCAGGTATACTCAGGTTGTGTTTATGATGTGGTTGCTATACGATCTCGGTCTGAAATTGCTTTGTCATTGGTTTTACTGCTAGAAGTTGCCTCGCACAAGCAAAAATGGGCATCCAAGAGAAAAAAGAAGTACCCCCCACATTCCCTTGCCTCCCTCGCCAAAGAAACGACATTTTTCGTGGGATCTCTCCAGTATCCAGAGAGAATATCTTGAAGGCGTTGCGGATAGTGACGGTGACTTACCAAGTTTGCCTCCGCCTGCCGAGTTACAGCCTCCCAAACGCGCAAGGGAGCGTCTCAAAGAGCTGGCACCACTGCACAACGAAAGCGACGAGATCATCAACGTGCTTCCGCCATTTCAACTTCGAGCTGGGATCGAGAGTTGGGACGAATTTGACGGATAGTTTGAGCAGTACAAGCGTAAAAACACCTGAAGTTTCGGATTCAAAGCTCGGAAAAGACGGAACTCTACAATAGGTATTATTCATTTGTGTTGTTGCTCCATCAATGCAAAAGTCTCATACTTTTTCCTATTGCTATGCAGCACACATGCAGATCAGATGTCTACCTACTTTAAGTGGACGCGCAAAATATACCGCTGCACGGATGGAGTTTCGCAGGGGTCTCGCTCGAAAGGACATCGCAATCGCCAATCTCGATACCGCGGTTGCAAGGACCACACACCGGTCGGTTCGTGATGTCACCTCGATCAAGATGAAGTTACAGGCGTTATTGAACTGTTTGATGCCGACTGGGGATGCAAGCTGTCCAGACTACGTGCGCAGGGCACGACGAATCCAGCTTGCGATTGAAGAAAGTGTGCTGCATGTCGGAAATATTCACGTCGGAAACAATAGTGAAGACGATAACTCCGCGGCGGCTGATGAATGTGGACCGACTGAAGATGCTTCGCAGAATAATGATGTGGCCACCTCGGCCTCTGCTAATAGCGCACCACAAAGGGAGGCAAGTACGGGGGAGGCTGCGGCCACCTTCGCGTTGTCTCTGACTCCTACATCCCCACCAGCGGACCGAAATGCAGGTTCACGGCCTCCTCCTCGTGACACTAGTTTTTCAGCTGTCTCAGCTAGTGAAGGACAAGCAAGCCCTTCGACGGCATAACCAGACATTGAGCTCGAGAGACAAGTTTCCTATGCTTCACGTGTTGAGCAACGCTAGCTTTAATTTACGACAGCATCGTGAAACATCAGCACTTCAGCGGCACCGCTACTCGAGTTGGGATGCAGATGAAAATCGGGAGCGTGGCTACCAGTTTCAAAACCAAGGCGAAGGTTCGGAACAAGACTCTGGTGACCAACTCAACCGACATCACGAGTATTATCACGGCTGTGAGAGGGATGATCCGCCAAAAGTTTCGGCATCTTAAACTATGGCTCGACGTGATGATTTGCCACGAACCGGCTCAGAACGTCTAGCAGAGGCAACAAACAGAGCACTAATAGTTCGACGCATCAATCAGGGCACAATGACCTCGATGGTCCATCTCGTCAACGCTCACGAACTTCATATACTCAGCCCCCTGTAACCCAGGCTTCCACATCAATCCAGCGTGCTGCACCCCGTCGTCAAGCAGGCACCAGTACCTCGACTGGACATGCGTCGCGCGGGCGAGGGTCAGTTGCACGTCAGGACGGTGACCAATTCAACAGAAGCCATATTTTGCCTGCAAACATTAGTGGACCAAGACGAGGGGCTCGCGGCACACCAAACCATCGGGAAACAAGCGCCCCAAAAACAATGGCAGATGCTGTCATGGGCGAGTGAGATGATCTAGCTCGAGCTCGAGCTAGAGCGAAGAGCGCCGCAGAAAAATTGCGCTAAATTCGTGCAGGAAACAGTAAATTTAATCATCCTACAACAGTCAGTATCATTCGCAAGACACACCTTCGCTCGAAGCGCTCCAGCAAGTAATGAAACGAGCATACATCAAACCCAGTAGTTTTGATGAATATCTTATCAGCACCAGCACGATAGATCGCCTCTCAGTCCGTCCCATGGCGTGGCTGTGGGTGTAGATCAGCCCTTGTCAGGTAGATGGGTTCATGCTGATGTTTCTTCTTTTGTTCCAAGCGTTCCGCGACGAGGGCAAGAGCGAGTGCGAGCGCGAGCGCCGGACTTCCGGCGTCGGCCCTAGGGATGAAAGTGCGGAATCGGTTCACCAAGATGGCTGCGGGTGGGCGATGATTTCCTAGATTCTGAGACGATGTCACAAACTTTTTTTTTTTAGGAACAGACTGCTGGGAAAATCGCTCCAGTGTAGATCAGTACAATTCTCAACAGCTTCACATCAACAAACTAGTACGGGTGTAGCCCAAGGTGCAGTGCGCTCTTCAGCGCTTTTGCTGCGGCAAAACCGATGCGATGGCCTCTATAGCCTTCTCCCCAATGACGCCTGCAGTTGCCATATTGAAGATGACCGACACCACCGACGCAGTCTTCTGAAGAATCTCCAGCGCGCAATCGTCATTTTGCGGGATGCACTCCTGAAGACACTTGACGGGATAAAACAGCGGGAACTGAGCGATGCAATTGCTGTCCGTCTTGTTGAAGCCCAGCGGACAGAGTTTATCGCTGTTAAACGCCTCTGTCTTCCTGTAACAAGCCGAGTCCGTCGCGTCGCCGATAGTTGGCCCCACCCAGTTCCTGACCTTCTTGCCATACCATTCCGAGCCCATATCGTCCGTGAGCAGCAAATGCGTCGCATTGATCCTCGTCCAAATAGCGCCCAATTCATACACTTCCGTCCCCGCCCTACCGAAGAACCCGCTGAGGTGGAAACCTGCCGGGGCGACCACCGTCGTGCCCTCGACTGTCTTGGACCCGGCACCGACCGAGTTGCCTGCACTGGTACACAGTCTCAGATAGAAGACACGCTTTGTAACGGGCTGGTTTCGGCTACGTAAGTAGGTAGACAGAGTTACATAAGTAGGTAGGAGCCACATGGCTACATGCACAAAAGTAGGTACAGTGCACACGGCTAGCGTGTGCACTGTTGTCATTACTAGATTGGGTGAAAGTGGGGAGCCAGACCCATTTCAACCAATCCGACATCGACTTCGATTTGAGTGGTTCACAAAGAGGACGGGAGCCTCCGCCCCCGTTCCATAAATAAACAGAGTTACATTTACCCCAAACCTGACACTTGGTTCTACTATCGCGAGCTTGCTCTTGCAACTATGGTGTACGCTAGTGACGGTACCTCTTACCCCGTTTCACGCTTCCGTCCGTCCTTTATAGCCACCTGAACCTCCATCGACATGATATTCTTGCAATCAGCTCAGTCACTTGGAGCTGAGATGTTGCTTGCCCTTCGAAGCGCTTCTTACATCTTCCACACTTAGCACGTTCAGCACGTTGGCGTTCCAACATTGTTCCCGGGTACTGCGTGATATCGTGACGTGCTTTTTGTGCGACGCCTTGTCCTTCTTGCCTTGACGCTGTAGTGCTGGCCCCTCGCGCCCCTCATCTCCACCACTAAAATATTTCTTGTTGCTCACCAGCGCTACTGCAGGAACGACTTGCTCATCTAGCAAAGCTTCGACATCTGAATCAGCGTTAGACTACATCATAAATAATGTTAGTGATAAACTACGAAGTTTCCACTCTTGCTTCATTGCTTCGTGTCAAGACAAACGGATTGTCTTTGATAGGATACTTGCTGCAGTCTTCGTCATGATAAACGAGAGCAGAGGCCGGGGTAGGGTACGTGAGCTGGGCGCTCCAGGGCACTGGTGTATAGTGCGCTTGTAAGGAGGCGAAGGCAGCCGCGAGGTTGCTGGCTCTTAAGGCATATATCAATGCATACAGTGATTTGCCACGTTATTCCAGTGGAATATCTCGACCTTGTTGTATTTCACAGGAACAGAATTTTGGAATATACTAGGTTCGTTATTGAGTCTGGGAGGTACATTTTGAGTGTGAGGACATTCGTTTGAAGACAATAAGGCCAACGCAACGTTTTTGTTATGACCGCATCCTCAATTTTGTCGTGTAAAATGCTGACCTAAATTTTCAGTCATGAACCGCAAGGACACACTTCAACAATGAATGTACAGCCCCCACTGCAATTTAAATGGCGAGGCATATGAGGCGCCGAGTCTCACCGTTAAATTGCAGTCACTTATTTTACACTTTCCCACCAACGCAAGTACATATTTCAGCACCATTCGCACTAATGAAGATACGCCGCGTGTCTGCAGTGTTAATCACATCAAGACAAAACACACTGCACGTAATTGTAATGGATACATCTAGGATCGTTGCATTTCGATTAATGAACTTAATAGATATTTCGAAGTACATTTAGGATCATGACATTTCGGTCAATCCAGCGGTAAACATCGTGAAGGTAGATGAGGGATTGGACGTGGTCTTAGAAGCCAAGGATTTTGAGAGCGTTTCTCGCACTGTGGAGATCTAGGAAACTTTGTATATGACTGAGTAACGGAGGTTTTATGTTGTCTATAAATATTGCGGCGGTGACCGGTAGGATGACGGCGCTGCGCTGAACCTGGTGGCGGCGGTTGATCTTATCTCGCGACGAAAGTGGAGATGGTCCAAGAGTCGGTGGTTGTGCTCGCTCAGTGCACGAAGGACCATTTCCGTTCTCCCTTCTGGATCCGGAAATGGTTGGTCACAAATCTGCTGCTAGGCAGCCGCAGCATGGTTTTCGCTGTGCAAACTTCTGTTACAGCCCCCGTGTCCTGCCATGCCGACACCCCGCTCGCGCCAACCAACTGCTGCCTCTTCTTCTGCCGAAGTACTGGCGTCTTCGGTGTCTTCTACGAGAGCCTCTGAACTGTCCGCAGTACCAGCGTCAGCTCCGCCTGCCGACACACCCTCGGTGCCCCCGACAGCTGAGGCGACCTCCAAATCGAACTCCGCGGTACTTGCCCAGTCCGATACGTCATGTTCACATCTCGCAGGACTGAATCCCGCGCACAGTCGGCATCGCGTTCACCGCAAAAGGCGACGTTCAACTCGTGCAAGTGTTCGCGCACGCAGACCAGCGACGCGTCGACTTCACGCCCACGTCGGGCTACCTCAGTCGGCCCTTCCACGGATCAACGACGTCAATCTTGTCGTCGTGCTGCCACCACCAACAAGCGCGGCTGCTTTAGAGCCCGTGCCTTTACGCGACAGCAATTCACGGCACCGTTGCCGCCGACAGCACCAGCATCATCTCGCTCCGACGCTAGGACTGATGCCATGCTCCAGTAGTTGGACTCGTAAACTGTGGACCATCGTCGAGGACAGATATCGATAGCTCCGCTAACAATCCCGCGATTCCGGTGCTCGATCCATCTTTGGCATTACGGCGAGCAAGATGAGTTACGTCCGCCATACAGCTACGCATATCGATAAAATCGCAGTTAATGCCTCTACTCATGTTTATCTTGGTGTCTGCGCCGCCTGGGATTGCCTCCCTGACCAGTCAAGCCTTCCTGTGTCCGACGAATCGAATTAAAGACAACTTCTACTCGGCTCCTAATGACACGCTTATGGTGCATCGGATCTTCCCTGTACGTCACCCACGCAACGATACGAGCTACTTATCCCATTCGTTGCTATGTTTTTATTTGCGAGACTACGGGATCGCCTCCAGGTGTACTTTGCCCTCATCATCACCATCTTGACCGGTCGTCTAGGTGCTCGCGGCGCTTCACTCCGCTGGTTCATGGAGAAACAACGCAATATTTCGTTAACGATTGCATGTTGTTCAGTTAAACGTTTCTACTGGCGTTGAACTACGGGATACGACTTGCCCGTCCAGCTCACCTATGGTGGATTTAGTACAAGCGATTGCTGGTCTCTGCAACTTCGCCAAAACGTTTTGGTACGATCACGCCCGCCATTTGGCTTAGCACTCCAACACTCTGTAAACGCCCGGATGAGTGCCGACCGGAACCCCCTCCGCCTGACTTTAAACTACGATGGTCTGCGGCTCGGTAATGCCCTAGATGCTATTGTCAACAAGTTCCCGCACGGGTGGTCTGCCTACCGGTCTGCCGTCAGAGCTATTTCGACTGCTTCTTCTCTGTAGATCGCAGATCTGGCCACGGAGACCAACCGCTACAGGGAGGGATCCTCCAACAGCAAGCCCAGTCGGCACCCGACCTGATCTACGCCAACCGTTACTGGGCAGACGCGTCAACATTAGCAACAGCAGCAACAACGACCGACGCTAGCAACCAAATTGCTGGTAAACCTGGCACACTTACTCCCGAGGTACGATTGCAATGAAATGCCACGCGTGCGTCGCTTTTCCTGCAAAGGGTGCAACTTGCCCAACTGCGTCCACACAAGGCCAACGGATCTCCACTCTGACCTCCTAGCTTAGGCGAAGAATAATGTCGGTGGACCACGTACTACTTGAAACCAGAACAATTGACGGTGCGTAGAGGTGCTTGCGATGCCAGTCGACTGCACATTCAATAGTCACTTCAACATTGGAACTATCCTCTTGATTTATCACCGCCAAGCCTCAACTTCATCATGGCGACGCAAACTTCATATACGGCGCTTATTACAACGCGCGCTAGGGCTCTTGTAAACCCGCGACGCTCATTTATTTTTTTTGGGTGCTGTACCTAGCAACAACCGTACCATGTAACACAATCAGCTTCACAAACGTGACGTTTGGAATACCTCGAACCCGATCTAGCCCAGCGAGCCTAGTGCTACCAACCCAACTGCGATCAAATTGGTCAACGTGCCCAGCGTCAACTACGCTACACAAACCGATCAGCTCAACGAGCTCTGCACCAGGATCTTACCCAGTTCCAAGACCGATGTACCACTGACCTAGCTCTGTAGGCTTCACACCGACAGCGATTTCTCCAGGTGAGCTTCGCGGAAGTTTGGATGTCGTTTCCCGCTCACCACACGCTGATATCGCTTCGCAGTCGCTCGACAGCGCAATGCAGACTATACTATCCGAGTACATCCGACGAGCGCGAATATCCCTGCCACGTTTTGTTGAACTGTGGTGCTTTCAGGCCAGCATCAATTATCGATGAAATAAGACAATCAATCCGGACCACATGAACCAGTTTTGTTTGACGTACAAGCACTTAAAATACCTGATGATCACCGCAGCTGAAAACATCCGTGGCCACATGCACCCGGATATTGATTTATCCCTCTGTCCACGCTACTCCTAGAATTACGCTTCATCCTCGTCCTACCTCGATGTTCAACATCAGACACGAGCAAGATGCAGGTAGATCCCGCGTGCTCGACTTAGATATTCTTGATATCTGACCAGAAGTGGTTCTCACCCCTTTTGGGTGGTCGCAAAGAGAGACAACGATCCGAGTGTTGCCGGGCGGACCATACCCGTTCTATCTTTCTCTGAAGGTCTCTCCGTTAATGATACGACAGACGGGAGCACGACTCCGTCACCCGCCTACAAACCGTTCACATCAGGGGCTCGACAGATTCTGCCCACTGCTTTCGAATACGGATCTTTTAACCGACAAAACATATTTGGGTGGTGATATTGACTCGGCGTTTCGCGACGTACCAGTTCATGCAGCAAGCGTGTACCTTTTAGGGGGGAGGGGGATACCCGAAACTGACTTGATTTGTTCGCACCATTTGGATGGACGCTGTCCCCTGCGGAATAAAACATCAATGGCGGAGCTATCTCGCATATTCACGGGTCAACAATGTGCGCTTCCACCGGAAACCTCTTTTCCAGCTATCATTGGGTTGATGATCATGTTAACATGGCAAATGTATACCCCGGGGAATACGAGGAAGCACTCTCTGCGCAGAGCTATGATTGCGGTGCTGAGCCCCAAGATCATCAACGAAGACAAATTTACCAACTGGCATCAACGACTTGAAGTACGAGGGATTCGAAAAAGCTAACGGTATCGATGCCTAAAAAGAGACGCCATTGACCCGGGAAGCTCCAGCAAATCCTAGAAGCCTGCAATCTCGATCTCGACTCGATGGGCGTTGGCGACCGCATGCTCTAGGTGGTGCTGCGCATGACCTTCTTGTTTTATTCGACGCCGCTCCGAAATCGCAACGAGAGGTGAGACCTTTCAGCGGCTCGCGCTACGTGACGAAGATGTTGCTATCACGGACGCAAGTAGACAACCGACATACCTTCCAGCTCTAGCCGACTCGGTTGAAATCTGGCTACGTGGATCAAAGAGAAATCGACTTGACCCCCAACGACCAGGATCCTCACTCGCTCTGGCCACCCGTATATTTACCCCGGTTTTGGAAAGATTTTCCGCGGACCGGCCGGCGCTCAGCTACCGATAGCGGTGTTTCTTATATCCAACCGAAAGCAGCAGTCGATATCGACCAAGAAGATCCCATCTACCATTCGACCCGCGGCGGAAAATCTGGGTCTAGATAGCTCACAATTGCCGATATATTCGCTACGCGCAGGATGAGCGACTCAGATTATGGAGACGAGGGGTTGATGCCAGGACGATCCAATTTCATGGTCGACGGATATCTGATGCGTTCAAGGTGTACATAAGGATGAGCGACGAGGTAGCCGCGACGATCACACTGTCCAGATAATATTAGATATTATCTGATACGAGATCCGAGGGCTCGGCTATTTGAGAGATGGAAGGCGCATGGCAGTCAGTTACCAGGGGATTCCGCTATCGCGGGGCCTTCGTACATGCGTGTGCGTTTCATTCAATACACGAAGCTGAATTGTCCCATTTGTGCGGTGCGGTTAAGGGCCGTTCCTAACCGGATCGCGATCCGGATCGAGATCCCAAAGTTGTGCTCTGATTGGTCAGCCGAATTCTGATTTCGTACCCCGGCGTACCACCTCCGATCCGAGGCTCGGGTCGTGCTCTTGGTGGGATCGCCGGATCGCATGGCAGCATCAACGCCGCCTAACATTAAAATCTGCGTGATTGGAGCTTACGGTAGGAAACTATAGCTCACGCGCAACACTCTATGCTTGTCGTTACATTTTTACGCGTCTAATTGAGCGCACATGGCTCACCTAGAGGGATTCACACAATATGACGCATATTATTTAAATTTTTGCTTGTTATACTGTGCTCTGTGGTCTGGGTCGCGAGTGAAGGCCACCTAACCATACGGGTCGCGATCCCGGTTAGGAACGGCCCTAAGTGCAGGAACGTGGTGGCGAATGTTGCAACAGTATCTGGTAGCGCGGCGGTGATACGCCGAGGCTGGTGGCGGCGTCCGCGCCACCCATGGGAAGCTTCGGCTTCCCGGCAACAGGTTCGTGACCGCGGTGGCGTGCATGGTGGTGATGAAGGTGCCAACCGATCGGGGATTGCGTTGCTGCTGAACGCTGCACCAGTCCGGTAGCGTGACGGCGCTTCGCTTAAGGTGGTGGTGGCGTCAGCGCCGCACATTATAAGCTGCGGTTGCTCGGTTGCAGGTTTTTAACTTTAACGGGGCCAGTACTGGCGTTTGTCCGTTCCAAGGAAAAGGGACTCTGACACTGATCGTTCTCTCTGGTGTGGCTTAAACCAACTCGTGTGCTACACACGAGGGTCTCCCAGATGTCATATATTCTGAGAGGCCGCCCCCGACATGTAATATTTTTAGTGAGAGGTCGCACCAAGGGGATGTCAACGTACTTAAGTGAGAGGGATCATCCAGTGTCATTTAGAGAGGAGTCCAGTGTGCAGATATATAGCAGTAGATATAACCTTAAAGGGCTGATTTTCTCGGCCAGTGCTGGATCTAGTTCTGATACCGAAGTGAAGGTTAGGTGTATAGCCATCACTGATTGGTTGTTATAGCAAGGACTAGGCTTTCATGTCACACATTATGGAGAACTCGGGAGCTAGGCTCCCGAGGGGGGTCCCGAGTTCTCCCCTCCGCTCAAGTCTTCCAATCCACCAGTCCTTATAAAATGGCTAGCCCACCGCTTGTTGCTGTGTTAGCTCTGAAGACTGTCGCTATCAGCGTTGCGCTGGCTTGTGGATTTATGATGCGAAGAAACGCGTGTGTAAAGGTGTATACGATATCTTTCTAGTCCCTCTGACACGGCTCGTGCTATGATGCGTGGTTTAGGCGTCTTTTACGATGCTCGCAACATACTTTTCATCTATTGTGCGCGCTGCTACGTTTGTATTTTCGCAGTTGCATGTATGCTTAATCATTTAGGCTTGAGTGGTGCTTTCGAGAGACAGCGCTTGCTCTTGGCGTGTCGAAGCCATGGTGTATGGTTAATATGAATGCGATTATTCCGGTGTTGTTTTTGATGCGAGCGGAGAGTATCAAGTTACCTTCAAATCAAACTGACTGGGAGATAATTTGGACGGATCCCGGTAGATTCGAGGATTTCCCTTCTGTGTGGGTGCAATTAATGGCACCCTTGTTGCGGTTCAGCGGCCGAACTACTTTGAAGGCTGGTGCAACAGAAAATGTAAGCTTGTCCGCGTGATACATATCGCTAATCGACTATTTATCTGTCCCACCAATCTATAGGTAGTTTTTATTTATATGTGTACCACTCAAAATTGTTAAAATGATCTCATTGGTTACAATAGTATTGGCTAAGGCGGGTTTAAGGCCACCGTAAAACAGATGATAGACATTATATCGACACAACTGATTCTGCTATCAAGATGGTACGCCCAGTCGGGGCCAAGGACATCTCGCCGCAAACGCGCATTGCGGTGGTGGTCATCCTTACCACCATAAGTAAGGAAGGCCGCCTCCGCTACGGAACCATAGCGAGGGCCAAACGGCTCTCCAAGCTTAGCTACGCTGCCATAGAGACCATGTGGGGTCTACGCAACGACTCCGCTGCACTTGTGCAACCTTGGCGGCCGTACCCGCCGAAGAAGACCCCCCTTAGCGCCAAGGAGGTGGAGGAGCAAGCTGCTGAAGTGCCGCTCTGCCAGCGCCAGCTCGAAGCGGCATCTCTCAATCCACGATCGACGCTGCATCGGCACCTCAAGTCGAAGGTCCTGCAGCGCTTCATTTCAAGGGTCAACCCGGCGCTTACTGTTGGGCACTAGCTTCAGCGACTGACGTAGGCTCTTGCCCCATTGCAGTGTCCTACGTGACGAGGCGGGTGAACGCCTTTCGGCCGCCTAGGTGTATAGCGACGCGCTCCAGCGTCTGAAAGGTGCTCCCGTTCAGGGAACCCTCCACTCGGAACACCTGAACGTAAACGTTCAGGTAGCGTGTGCTCCTTGTGGCAATCCCTCTAGGTTCGTTTGTCTTCGAGCCGGGAGATGCACCGCGGGGGGGGGGGGGGGTGTTCGTATACCAATATCGGTCTTTGCAGAAGAGCGGAATCTCACCTACTTAGACGTAGCTCCACAGCCAAGATAACCAATATAAATACAGAGTTATACACACAAATATGTAGCTGTTCGTATTCTCTTAGACCCTTGAACGGTGGGTTTTGACACCAGTCAACTAGCTGCAATTCCAGGACACTCGTCAAGCCCGGTTAGCTTTAGCAAACGCACACCACCTCAGAAGTACTGAGGAACAGTTCAATACAGTTTCACTACCTATCACACAGGATATCCCTCGATCACAATCCTGGACGGGACTTTCATATTTTCTGTCCAGGATGTATACGGAATAATAAATGTAGGATCGCCTAAACACACACTACAATTGGGATATGAAATAGGTAGATTTACCACGGGCTCCGCACCCAGTACTCACCCTAACTTGGACTGGAGTATGGGGGTGGAGTCCACACCTCTGGTATGTCCTTCTCCAGAGGGCTTTTTACCTTCAGCGCCTGATCGGGGCCGCCGGGAATGCACGTCTGGCCAAAGCTGTCCGAGCACTTGCGGGTTATACGGATAATTGAACTCTGTTTGGTATTTATCTTCTATGGTTATCTTCCTGCAATATAGACACACTTTCAGTTTTTGACTTACTTATGCTATACCTTCAGGTGACATCATTATCTTGGTTGTGCTTGATCTCACCGTGGTGTTGTGGGTACATGCGTAGGGCTTCAACCTTCTCAGATCCTGGTCGGTCGTCCTAGTCGGTCGGAAATCACTTGGCTTCATTATACCTTGATCGTTCCGTCCAGAGTGGCCATTGTTCTTCGGGGTTCTTATTCACGTTCAGCCATGTAAAGACGGATGATCACCGGTCTAGTGTCGACCGGGGCTCTTGACCGCTCTCTTTGGCTTGACCTGTCGTTCGGTAGTTGATCCCAATCAGACTCATTATGTGCAGGGTATCTAACCCGATCAATGACTGGATATGTGAACACCAGGTCCCATATATATCACCGCGTCCCACAATTCTACGTCCATTGATATATGGACTTTCAGCCAATCACAGCGTTCCACAGTAAGAAATCTTGACTCCCATCGTGTCACCTATCGGTAAGAATTTGGACTTTTAATTGTGAATGATATTAATTTACACGGTACCCGCTTTCGAAGGTCCCGCCCTGACTGCAGAGCTACGAGTGGCAGACGACTTGCTAGCGATATGGATTGCCTCGAGTCTGCGACCAATGAGCGTCGTACAGGACCCTGGATTCATTCGTTACATGGCGCATGTCAACAGTGTGCCTCGCCAATTATCATCCCATCCCGTCAGTCTGCAAAAGCTCGTTTCTGGCAGAAACCGGCCCAGTATCGCGGATCGCCGAAGTCGAGGATCGCATTCAGTGCGGAGTGTGATTTCTATACTGCATGCGAGCGACAGTTGAACCTCCATGAATGCTGAAAGCTTTATGGCACTCACTCACCACTACCTGAATGAGAACCTCGACATGTTTTCATGGACTCTCGAAGTAGTCGGCATGCCAGGGAAGCATGCTGCACCTTCAATCGCGAGGGCGTTGGAAGCAACCTTCACGTCGTGGGCTCTGGACCTGGAGAAATGTACAAGGTTTCTACGAGACGGCGGCTCTAACACCACTAAGGTTTGCGAGGATATGGTGGTAAAGCACATGTCCTGCGCCGCACGCTCCCGTCACCTTGTTGTGGGCGCGGTGTTGGTGTGGAAGCTAGATAATATTATAGAAGAGGACTGTATGATTCCTATTGGTCCCAAAAGGGAGAAAATCGATTGAAGCGGCTTTAACACGGAGTTTCCGTCCCGCTCAAGGTGCGACTGTCACACACGATGGGGAAGCACCTTGGTTATGCTTCAACGCCTGATTGAACTTCGACCAGCGCTGGACGACTTCTTCGTGTATCTACGGAAGTAGGCTCGGAAGAGTTTAGTGACGCACGATCTATGCTTATTCAGCCAACATAAGAGGAGCGGTTTGCCATCCAGTGTCTGTTGGAACCACTGGAGCCATTCAGCGCTACGACGGAGGGACTTGGTGGTTCAAACTGTCTAACGCTCATGTGTGCACTCCCCGGAATCCGTTCTATGAAATCAATGCTGCAAGACTAAAACGTATTTGCGTCCCTGTCGGCTGCAGTTCAAGGAGAGGAATTTGAACCTTGAGTTCTGGAGATGATGAAATCCGTGCGCCGAAGTTTTATTGCGCTTGTTGACAAGCGATTTGGCGAGATGGATCAAGAGTTGCTCTGGATTCCTTTGCTGGATCCGCGGTTCACCAATGCTGAACTTCTTTCAGCAGCTGAGAGAAGCGCTGCTGGAGAACGTTCGGTAGCTGAAATGCTAGCTACAGCAAAGGCTACCGCGGATTCCAGCGACGACGTGACGAGTCCCGTTCCACCGATAAACCAGGATCGCCCGACAAAGTGAGAGTTGCGTACCGCAGTCAACTGTACGGAAGCTGAGTAGCTGCCCGGCCGGGAGCAACAGTTGGCTTAGACATTGTTTTGCTGGAGGAGTGCAAGTAGGAGTTTAATAAGTACGTTCGAGATTGGGCTGTCGTGCATGACGAGATAGATCGGCTCAAGTAGTGGAAGGCGAACCGAACTAACATCCCTCGAATTGCTACACTGGCAAGAAAGTGACTTGGGTGAATCGTCACATCGGTTCCGTTTACCACCAGAGGTGTGCCGGGGGTCACACGCACCGTAGCGTTCAGGAAGCATAATACGCTAACCGCAACAGACGCCTGGCGTCTCTGTTTCTTCTTGTGCAAAAGGCCTAGTATTTCCTGTCGCCGGAGGTACCGGGTACCAAACGACTTGCACAGTTGTAGGTTAGAGTTAAACTGTCTTGTATTAATAACACTCGTAAGGTTCCTATCTACTGCTTTCTATCTGTATATTGAATCTCTGTCTAAATGGCGATCTTCCTGAGCGGTTGGCTCTGAGGGGCCCGCATCCTTAAGTGCGCTTCACTCATACTAAGCATATTATCTATGAGAGGTCTGGGACGAATATTCCTTCGGAGAGGGCCTGGTGTGTACCACTCAATGTGGAGTGGTCCACACCAGGGGCGACCGCAAGTCCAAAGCGGTCAGTCTCCAATTCATTGAAAAGGGCAATGGCCAGCGTTGGCCCCGTTACAGGAGGCAACACGATAACAAAGCGCCGATGTTTGTTGTAGGCCAACACTGTCCACGTCATTCTCTTCATTGCGGATAACAAGATCGCTTAGCTTAACAATCGGTGATACAGACCACTCAGTGCGATCGGCTTCTTCACATGCATATTAGTTTCACGTAGGTGTGATTTGTACATTTTTCAAGAGCTCAGCTCAATGTAAAATAATGCAACTAAGCCATCTCTTAATCTTGTAGCTCTGCTAGAATATGGGACTTTGATACCACATCGTAATTTTGCGATGTCGAAAGTGGGTGCTCATGTCCCGTAACTCTGCCAGTACATGGTGAAAGTGCTTGTATACGTTATTTTCACTTTTCACAGCTTTGGGCTATCTGACAAGTTAGCATTTTTTGTTAACGTAGCCGCCACTAGTGCTACCACCACATGCTTGGATACACTGCTCTATTCATAAAGTTGTGGATTAGCCCATCTCTAGCAGATATTTTCGCGGAATAACACACGCATTAGTACGATACTCGGCGGCCGGTCCCCGCAAAAACTGCTAACCAGAATCGGGCCAGATGCGTAGTCCTCCGCAAGCACAAGGAGCCGTGCTCGAGTAACCTCAAGGTTTAGTGTACTGTGCAGTGCATCAATGTGCAACACCTGCCCAGAGAAGGGTTGGGTGTTGTACCCACTGACAATAGCGCGTACACTTCATCCATAGCACAGGGTCAGGTCGCCATGCCCGCGCATCCGTTTCTGTAGTTGAATCGTGGTGCATGACGTAATTACGTTGTTTGAGTTTTTATATAAATATGATTAACTCAAGACGAAGTAATATAGATCGTTTCGATTAGCTTAATCACTACGGTCGGGGATGTCCATCCCAAAAAACAAATAAATTCCGACACTACATTACTTTAGCTGATAATCCTGCTGGGTTGTTATATTCTGCTAGGCGATATAATACACCGGTACTTAATGATAGCGTGGTGCTCTAAGTACGTACATCATCACGTGTTAGCGTGGTGCTCTAAGTACGTACACCATCACGTATGATGTACGTAATTAGAGCACCACGCTATCATTAAGTGCCATAACCTGTTTGAAGAGTTTTATTTATGAGGCAGTTCAAAACGGCAACATTAATCCTGATGTAAATCCGCTGCGATATCAGCAAAACACTGATTCTCGTCTTCATTACGAGAATGGCGCTCGACCAGCTTATAGACTACCATTTCGTGTACATATCGTTCTTCAGCGCGGATTGCCTCTCCACATAATGTCATAAAACGTCGGCGCACCACATTTAAGGTGTCATTAGCACGTCGTTGAGTTTCGGCATCTACAGCCAAACGAGCATGCCAATGTGCGTTTCTCACGTCTTTCACAAAGTTTTCAAAGTCAACGATCACATTCAACCGCAATTGCTTGTCTAATATCAGCGGTGGCTTGTCTACGAGCCTGTTGTGCTTGCTCTTGAGCCGCCCTTGCATCCAACAACTGTAATTGTACAGTAAACCTTATTCATGCGTCCATATCATAGTCTCAAGATGAATTACACAGCAATAGCCACACGCAGAGGAAGGAAAGCTAAGTGAGGGTGACACAGCGTTATCGTTAGGACTGACAGAAGCTGAACTTCAACTACTGTAAGACTGACATAAGCTGATAGCCAACTGAGTAAAACATTGACCAGAACAACTATTGCAGAGATCTGCGTCTTTACTAAATCATTGTTTACCATTGCAAATTCATTCTTGGGGCGTGCCACCTACGGCACAATGATGATATCTTCATTATAGCACCTCCACAGATAGGGTTTAACCCGAGAAGAGAAATCTGAAACTAACGCTACGACTGCTCCTATGGACTCCTGCGACTGCTTCAAGGAGCCCTAGCGTTGGTTTCATCTCCGCTCCGTCGACTCAAAAGCTTTTTTCATGTCTTCCTCTTGAAAATCTCCATTTCAGTCATCCTCGCTGTGTTGGGGGCGTGCCGCATACGGCACAATGATGAAATCTACATTGTAGCACCTCCACAGATAGGGCGTGGCGTGGAGGTTGCCCATTGATGTTGGTGCAATGTAGATGTCAGTAACATTGCTGGTGCCATTTGATAAGTCAGCTGTCGGCTAATTCGCGTATAGCGCTCCACTGAGTCGGATCGCCACCGACCAAACAACTTGACGGCTAACCTGTGAAATCCAGCGTTGAACAACGCTGTTGCGCCACCACTGCAAAGAGAGTGAGACCCGTAATTTTCGGGATCTCGTCCCGCCAATTCAGCAGCACACTTGATATCCCGAACTACATCTTGCACCTGCAGATTTTGGCTAGAATCAACCTTGCACAGCAGCGTATTTGCACCAACTCCCAGCTTAGTGTGATGACTAGTGAGAAACCACGCGGCGAGCACCGGGCAGCACCACTGGCAACCGGACCTAACCATCACTCGAGTGGCACCCGCGCCGAATTGATCCGACTTGCTTCCACGGAAACATATCTCTACCGCAGTTGCCTTCTGTAGCAAATTGACTTCTTGACCTCCGAATTGCCTATGGCTGCATCTTCGAGCCGTGAGCTAGGTATTCTGACCTCCTGAGAAGAAAGATGAAGCCCAGCACCGTAGCCCCCCAAAGTACTCGGTACTGGGCGGCTGTGAAATCGAGATAGCTGTGCAAACATTTAAGGATTTTCGTTGTGCTTGGTGACTTCGGCTTGCATGGCGGCTCCTATCTGCGCATCCCGGTGATGGCAATTTGATGTCCTGGCAAAAGTCCGACACTGAATCCGAGCATTCGCCGATGATGCCACGGGATATGGCTAATTTTCGCCAGCACATTGGCGGCAGAATTTCCTGTTCCTGACTTGTCCCATCCATAACGCCAACAGTAAGTGCCAAAGAGCGCACGTTGGTAGGAGTGTTGGTGACGCTCAACTGGTAACCACTTTGGGAATTGCAGCCACTTGCACCATTTTTCCCACTGTGACCAAGTGCTGCTATACTGCGTTTCGGATTACGAGGCCAATGATCTGGATTAAAGCGATTCGAGAGGTTGGTGTAAAGTTTCCTGCATTCCGGTTGCACTTGGGTATCCACAAAGAAGAAGAATTAGCCCAACGTGTTAAATGAGATTCGGCCCACGTGCGCGAAGCAGAGTCGACCATCCAGTTCGTCGCACAGGGGATATGTACCGCTGATACTTGAATGCTAAAATACGTTTCTGCTAATCCAATTGCTCGGTTAATTTCTTGACTGAGCTCGTTGTCGGAATGCAACCGGTTGCACCATGTGACTGCGGATGCATTGTTGCTCCAGCATCTTACGTGAATTGGCTTACGACGAGCCTGTTAATTCCACTTGGCTCCCCATGTCCACAGCGCAGTTGATTCGGCAAGCTGAAGCTTGTCACCAACGTCAGGTTCGACGAGAATATGATCGTCAACCCATTAGTAAGGGAAGAATGGATCCGAATCCGCTGACGATGAGACTGTAGCTGGGGAATTGCAGCCCATTAGCCACGAAACTGCACGCATGAATAGTGCGTAACACGGTGACGAGCCGGGTTTCCATTTTGCGTCTATGCCGACTTCTGCAATTCGAATCAGCGTATCGAGGTGAGGATACCCCATCAGTACTTGACGTAGTCGCTGTGGTGCTAAAGCCTTATTTGGCCTGCTATCCATAACAACCTCTCCTCGTAGAAATTGCGTCGTCTCTTCCACACTCATATTCGCCTCGCGGATGATTGAGGAAAAGGATGCACACGCTGTCTTGTCAATTGTGTATGGATCCCCTAGGGCTTTCCGTTATCGAACAGAGCCCCGATCCCTGGGCAATACCGAAATCTTGCATTCTGCTCGAAGTAAGTCAGCTTCTAGGACGGCTTGTATTCTCTGCTCCGACATCTTAAATAGTGATATGCCCTGACAGCCGCTAGAGGAACAAATTCGCTACTCACTATCAGTGTGAGCAGCATATCCTGCTGTCCTCAACGACCAATGGCCCGCATGACCCGAACCTAAACCTACCGATCGTGAAACTTGCGCCCCAGGGGGGGGGGGGGCAGGTAGAGTGGGATAGACCATAGCATCAATCTCCACGGTATTCAGAGGAGCTTGGAAAGCGCATAACCTTGGGCAATCGCGGTCCGCGTTGCCCACAGTTATTTCCACATCCTTTGCCGATAAATCGACGCTGAATGTAGCTAGCTGGGGGGAGACCCTTGCGCTACCTTTATTCGCTGTCTTTCTCGCCTTGGCAGGATATGAATTGCCTTGGCGCGAGTCCGCACGAACGACAACTGCAACATATTGGGTTTCTACGGCGGAGGCCGTGTCTGTCACTTGGTGCGGAAAGACTTGTGCGCCACTTGTAGTTTGTAAAAGTGTTGTATCTCCAGCGACAGAAACGGAGGAGATGTCGCTAATAGAGATTGGTGTTGTTTTGACTTCTTCAGCAGACTTAGTCGCACTGCATAAGATTGCACATTCACACGCCACAACACCGGACTACAGTAACGACCAAAGTCCGTAGGATTGACATGCCCACGACCGTTGGTCATTTACACACAACCAGAGACCACAAGACCGTTGAATTTCGTTGGAGTGGCATAAAGTTACATAATATGTAACTTTATTTCACTCCGACGAAACTGTTAGAGGTAGGTGTAGGTACATCCATCTACGCAAGGTCAATAGAATACGCTCAGTCCTTTTTTTTCTTCCAAAATCGCGGTATGCAGCAAGACGAGCGTCTCAGCGTTGGGCTGGGTGGTGATCCCAAATGTGCTCTCGACAGAGCTGTTGACAACGCTAGACCGGGAAGTGATCATCAGGCCAACGCAGCAGAACCAAGACGTGGTCGATGAAGGTGGCGACGTGTCCTATTTTGACAAGGGTTTTGAGGCCGCTAACATTTTAGACACATGAATGCGCCAAGCACCAGAGCCTCAACATACTGCTACTCAGCTCACAAAGGAGATGCGGCCTATTTAAGAGATCTACTTCCACGCAGCAACTCCACTAACTTGGAAGATCATACCCGGTGGGCCTAGGCTAGCCCCGCTTCAAGACTTCCCCGTCGGTATAGACTTTGTCAAACATTTTTATACTATCGTGTCAATGCGTTTCGCGATTTTAGCACACCATTATAAAAGAGGAGCATCTCCTCTGTCGATTGATCTATCGAACCTCTCCAGATTCAAATGTCCTGCCAAGCGGTGACAGTCTGAAAAACATTATCTCATTTTGAAGAAAAAAGCTGAATCAAATGGGGGGGGTTACTAGAAATCAATTGGTGGCGGTCCCATTGGCTAATTTGAAATCCGAATACCCCGTTTCCATAAAACGTACGGGCTCCGCTCTTTTCGGGCAAAACAAAAACCGGTCGTAGCTCGAAACACCCGTTAGGTTTGGTGTTGGGTTCGCACAACTTCGAGGCCCGATATCTGGATTTCTAAAAAAAAAGCCGCTTTAGTGTGCTTTTGTTTAATGCAATCTCCTAACGTGGTTTACCAATTCATGGCCCACCAGCGCTATGCTAACGGGAATTCGTCGCCCCGAGTTGAATTTGTGTGTTGGCGGCCCGTAGCGGTAGCGCTCCAATCAGGTCACGTAAAACTGAATTTTAAGGGGTCTCTCCTTGTTTCTGAGCTGATCCTGACGAAGATATGATGAGGCAAAGGAAGCTGAAATTTATTTTTTCTTACGCACTGACCAGTTCATGAACCAGTAGGTCCCATATAAATTATCATACAAAATACTAGGTTGCAGTATGGCACCTTGGCAGTCAAGACTTTCGCTCACACTAGCGCACATTCCTGCGGAACAAATTGCCTCTGCGCCGTAACGGACGCCCCCTCCTCATTTTCAGACACCGTCATCATACGAGGCACCGCTACTTGCCCCCGGGTGCTGGTAACACGCTTTTTACCAGGCGGGGATACCAACAGGTCACTCTTGCGCAGAATGTTGCTGCTTGCGTCTGCTGTCTTACGAGAGCTCTGTATCGCCTCCTCCAGTTCTTCGTCCGTGAAGCGAGCCTTCATCTCCTTGCGCAGTTCTTCTAGATTGAGGGGGGGGGGGGGGGGGGGTGATACCTTACGGGGTGAATGGAATTTATATTGTGGTTCATGATCCGTTAAACAAATGGTTTGTCCAATCAAAGCGACCGTGGCCGGATTTGAGCACCACTAATTGACTGAAAGTCGCCCTTGGGCCATGATATGGTAAGGCTCATCAATTGGTAAATCACGTTACACTAATATTGCTGTGTTTTTGAGAAAAAAGAGGCAATGCTAGCTCAGATTCGCGCAGTTGAAATAGCGTTTCCAAAGTAGCTACACCATAAAAAATCATATTTTGAAGGCAATCAGATATTACATTTATTTTGGATACGCCTGTTATCTCACCTGACACACATCAAATTTGGACTACTGCGCAGAAGACGAAGACAACCAGAAGCCAACAGTCACGATGGCAAAAGCCATCAGCTACGTCGGTGGCGCTTCCGAAGACCTAGCGTCACCAAGTAGTTTGCTTGGATCTTCCTCTTCCGGTGCCAAGCGCAAGCGTGACCAAGACCCCGGGCCGATCGGACAGAGCTTCGGCAGACGACAGCAAGAGGCCCCCAGCGCAAAATTCGCGAAGGCAACCAGCAATGCAAGCATGATGCTCAACAGGCAGCGGAACGTGGTGGACGTGAGGCGAGCCTTCCCAGCACTGTCGGCGGCGGCATTGTGGCTAGTTATACTACCGCCGACCCCGACAGCTGGCCGGCACCAGTGGCATCAGTAATCCGAGACTAGGAAGATTCCAGCTTGACGTTGGACGAGCTTGTGTTGCGTTCAGGGACATGTGCAAGTGGATGAAGGGTGACAACCACCATATACGACGAAGAAGCCAAGTAGAGAGGTGCAAGTGGGCCCGTCGCAAACCTCGCTGCTTGCGAATCGATATATGACATCCAGAAACCGCGGTGGAGTAGTTGACTACAAGCAAGCATCGGAAAAACTTGGGCGTTGTATCGTTCAAGGGACATACCGACAAGTTACAAGCGTGCGAAGGCTATGTGATATCGATGCTGATGAAGGCTCTCCAATAGCAGCGATCACTCAGCGCTGGATGTCACGACAAAACGCAGGAGGATTGGACTGGAGAGCTGGCAGCGCGTGAGGCACAGCATCTGCAGCAAATGACAACGCTACACAACCATATACAGAACCGGGAAGCTCAACTGAGCTTTGATAACGTGCAAGCAGAAAATCGTAAATTGCAGAACGATTTATAACAAGCCCACGAGCAGCTTCGTGTTGAACAACCACTAGCTGCTAATCTTCGCGTTGAGTTGGAGCGATCGAAAGCAGACTATCATCGGCTGAGGCAAATGGACGTATAAAATGCCCGTCAGGCAATCGGGCTTCTACAGCAACTCACAACAATACCAGAAGATACCTCCAGGCTAAAGGAGAAATTGCAGAACCAGCAAGCTGCAACACAGCAGAGCCAAGTCATGACGTGGCTGCAAACCCGAGCTTCTAAACTGGAGCTCAACGAAAAGCGGTTAATGACTGCCGAGACAAAGCTGGAATGTGGGAAAAGAAGCGCCGATGGGTGATCAAGCACACGAAACTCGTATGGTGGAGCAAAAACAATTATTGGACGAAATCACGAAGAAAAAGAAACTGTTTTCACACGAATTTCTTGAGAAGAGTTACAAAGACTGAATCTGAACTGTATCCGAGCGGAAAGAGAAGCATCAACGGCAAGGGCATCCTACGCGACTGTGGAGAAGCTTTAACAAAAAAATCGAGTCATGCAAAAAATTGTGACTTTGATCCACCGAACCGAACCGAACGGCCCATTGAAGATTTCGCCAAATACCGGATCTACAACTGTACGTAGCTGGTGCTCTGTATTATTACCGTTTACGTTTATTAATGTGGAGGGGGTGCTCTATTGGTCTATCTAGATGCATCAATGCCCTGAAAGAGCAGATGTGCCTTCATCAGCAGCAGCCCGTAAGTTTTTGATCGAGATCCCCAAGCTGTACGATCACCAGTCCGCGCCTAACTGTGAACTTGACTTTTTTTTGCGGGGGTGAGAATACCCACACCTCCCCTTCACACGTTCGGTGTGTCTGGATATCCTCTTTCGTACGTCTCGGTCCTCCGGCAGGTTGCCCCTCATCCGGCAGGCTGCTCCAAGCAGGCCTTCTGGTCACAGGCGATGTTCGCCTCGTTCACATGCACGAAATGCGCTGTACTCGTGGGTCTTGAGGCGAAACGGACTTTGTATTAGGTTATCTTGGTATCTCTTGGTCTTATCTTGGCTAGAATATCTCTCTGCTAGAGGTCTCTTGCTTCTTGTTTTATCTTGATCTTTGTATGGTAAGGCGTCCTAGCTTCAATTTCGGGACGCGTAATCGCCCAACAGGTCGGGATCGCATCTTCACGCGCGGCCGTGACTGACTGGGTACCCGTGGTATTTTTGTCCCACTCTCTACTCTGGACACATTTTGATATCTGACTTCACTTGGACTTTATATGGGTGTCTCTTCCAGAGTACCACCGCATCAGCAAGTCCACTCTGTGAGTTCTCCTCTGGGACACTAATCCAGTAACCTGTTCTGGGACATAAATCGTGAGTCTTCGGGCCGGAACATTTCGAGGGTTCGTCCTTCACGGGCATCTTGGTCTCGTCGTCTTGTCTATGGAGACTCTTTCAGGCTGGCTCTGTGACCCCGACCACCCGTCGTTCCGAGTACATTTATCACCCTGATCTTTTCTTCTCACACAAATCTGAGTGCGTGGCGACCAGTGGGTTTTGGTTCAGTCACATCGTGTCACTTCGCAGCGAACAAAGCGTCGATCACATCGACCTGATCATTAGGGAGTGGCCACTGGTGGGATGTGCAGAACATGGAGCTCGGCACCAAATCTATCTCGTGTCGCACACCCAGATTCGAGGGAAGGACTGAAGGAGGATCGTCATTGACAACGTCAGAAAAATCCTAGAGAAGAACGTAATGCGGCCACGAGGGAGCCATCAAAATGGCCGAGCCATACTTCATATGTCTCCGAAGGGGCGCTCATCTTCCAATACCTCCGGGTCCATGACCGACGATGTGTTTAGCTCCCCCGAGCAGCGTTCAGGTCAGGGACGAATGACCTCTTCCAACTCCCCTGCCTTCACGGAATCGAGTAACCCGACGTAGGATAGCCCTTCGAGCTCCAAAGGGCCAGCTATCAGGGGAGTAATGAGGCTAAGCCCTTACTCTTCTTGGGTGCGCACGTGAAAACACCCTTATCGCGGCGTGACGCCTTTCTCGTGGGCAAGGCCGAGGCGCTGCCACCGTTGTGTCCTTCGCCTGCGACCGTTGTGTCCTTCGCCTGCCACCGTTGTCCTTCGAAAGTTGGAGCTCCAACTCTACCACTCGTGGTTGCTCGGGCAACAACCCCAGCGCCATCGTCGGCGTGGGCTGAACCAGCAACACGCCTCGTCTAGTGGGAGCTTCAACTCGGCCACCTACAATTGCGCGAGTCGCCTTTTCCAGCGTGGGCTGAACCAGCTACAACGCCTTGCATAGTGTGAGCTCCAGATCGACCATTTTCGTAGACCGAGCTGTCACTGCGTCCACACCTTAAGTGGCCCCTGTCCCTGGGGAAAGTGCAACTCAGTTGTTAACAGCAGGCCTATGTGTGTCAACCAGAGAGGCATCTGGATCCTGCAGGTCTCCTTCACTACCTACGGGGGGGGGGGGGGGATGCGCAGGCGGCAGTGCCGACGACAGTTTGAACATTTCCGAAGTACCGTGAAGAGCCTTTCGCTGTGTAGCACACGATGCCTATGCAAAAACCCGTCTCGGAAAGAGGAGGGGACATGATCCGCTAGGGCTTTGTCCACAAGGAGATTGGGTTTAGCAAGCCAAGACATGCCGAAGATCAGATCGGACAGATCATCCATGTCCAAGAAAATGAACAATTTGGCCGAGTTGAAGTTGTCAAAGTTCACGTTTAAGCGTGCACTCGGCCCAAGGGCACCCACCTTATGTGGAGGCCAACACCAGTGGTAATCTCTCTTGTCGAGTCGGCGTGCGAGTGATCACTATTTCGGTTGTAACCAACCTAGTCACTTCCGTCGAAACTGTGTCACTAACCCATGGAGTTACTCAAGCGGCAAGAAACCGTCGATTCGACCGCACCCTGGTATATCGGTACCCAACTGCCCACGCAATTAAACCTTTTGGGGACCCCGTTTGATTGTTAAGTGGGCTTTTGTATCGTTTCAATGCCATGTATTATGTTGTGCATATAGACGTGAAAAGGTTTAATATGTACATGGCGTCGTCGCGATACTACTTGGCTGCCGATGAAGAACTGCCTTACCGATCTTGTTCGAACAAACGCTTTATCGGTAAGGTATAGTTTCTCGCGACTGTATTTTTCTCGAACAAAGTATTTTGACGGAAAAGGCGGGATCTAGCCAATTGTTGAGCGCACCGCAGCAAAGAGAACCTCTAAAATCGAGTTGCCGGAACATCACCAAGAATCTCAATACGCCAAGAAAGGTGTACGTGCAGATGCTTAAGGAAATTGTTTTTCAAGCTATTCGTCCAAATGGCCAGGTACGTATATTTAGTAAACTGCTGATACAATCTCTCTACTAACGTTTGTCATTTTACGTATACGGGTTAGAAAACATCTGTGGCGAAGTGGCTCCGCGAAATTTGCAAATCGCGGTGGTCCTCTTGCCCGAACTGCCGACTAACGGAGGGGGTACTCCGATCTTCCGTGAAGTTGCTGATCATCACCTTGTGTACCCGTCGGGGGGCTGGATCGCTCTTCGGGTGATCTCGGAAGACGCGCTTGGGGTAGAGTCTTGGGCTGTCTTGCGGACAGCGGGAATGTGTGGCAACAGCGGGGATACTTCTACTCACTGCGCCGGTGTAGGGTCGAGTCCTCGAGCTTGGGTCGTCCGGGTCGAGACTAGCAGGCCAGAGTTGATATGGGCCTGGGATTGCATTGGGGTCGGTGTGTGACCTTGCCTTGCCTTTCCTTGCTTGCCGCTTCCATTAGCGGTGGGTCGTAATGAGGGTTGACGGATGCTGGGCCAAGCTATCCTGGCGTACGGGGTGATTCGATCTTGGAGGGGTTCGTCGACTTGCGTAGCGTCGGGTGGGCCAAAGTATATCCCATTCCTGGTAGCGCGAAGGCGAATACCACTTGTGATGAAGAAGGAAAAATCAACTCTATTTAACGTGTTAGCCTTTGCCCTACAACCTGCTCTACCATTGTCATGTGCACCTTGTGTCCACCGTGTACTCTTCCGGCCTTGGCGCGTCCTCATTGGTTCCCTTGGTCGTCTGCCGCCCCGCTGACTCTCTGCCGGATGTTTACGTCGCACGTGGGGCCAACATTCAGAGCCGGTCCTCAAGATTGGCGTCATCCTCGTCAAGATCGATGTCCATGATCTGTATCAGGTATCCCGGAGATCAGCGTTCTGGCTCTCCTATATTACTTCGATGACCTTGTCACTCTTTTGGGGCGTCTTCTGGCACTGTTACAAGTGCTGGTCTGAGTGACGGATCGAGACATGCCGAATTTTCGTTGCCTGCCCCACCACACATCCGGTATACGTGTCCAACAGGACAACGCTGTCCCGCATGTCGAAGCAGATCACTGTGAGGTTTTCGCTGCCGGAAGGAAGGTGGTTGGAACATCCAAATATTGTACCAACTGCCTCGCTCACCCGAGTGTAACATACTGGATTTGGGAACTTTTAAATCTATTCAGTCCATACAGTATCGGCAACTGACAAACCAGATCGATGGGCTCATCGATGCTGTAGTTAGTGTGTTTGATAGTAGAGAAATGGTTCCTCAGTTTGCAAAAAGTGTTAGCCTTTGGGTTTTGCGTGGCGCGTCACATTCAGACGATAAAACCAGCACCTGCCAGTCAAACCAGCCCTATTTATACATTCAGTTTAGCAGTGCGCAAGTCGTTCGGTACCCGGTACCGTAGACGGCAGGAAAGGCTTAACCTTTTGCATACTTAGAGCAGAGACGCCAGACGTCTGCGGTAGTTAACACGCTAAGCTACGGTGCATGTGACCCTCGTCACACCTGGTAGCACTTATAGTCAAACTCGCGACCGACCCGGTTCTCTACAATCAGTGTCTCTCTGAGTATGGAAGAACCAGGGAGTCAGCTCATTATGATACACTGGGGAAGATCAGTCTCCTGGGCAAGGCTGCCTTCGCTGGATTTCCCAACCTTCCTACGGAACAGCAAAACGCTTCGATGAGTACGAGTCGTCGCTGATTGCTCCCTTGAGCGAGAATGCACAGGAAGCCGCTCGCGCAGCGATGCGAGCTGTGACACGGACGTCCGCAACAAACACAGCTCCATTCGCAGCGCGATCAACTACGAAGCCCATCATCATGTCTGTCCCGAAGTTTGACGACAAGGATTCGGACAGTCTGATCTTCTCGGTGCGCGAAATAGAGATCGCGCTGAGTGCTGTTCAGATGTATGATGCACGGGCTCAAGTTGCGTCGCGCTATCTAATCTTGGTGGGCGCGCGCTCTTGGACAATGATGGCCCGTGAAAAGGTACCTTGGGGATATTTCACATCGTGGTCGTTCATAGAACTGGAGCTACGCTTCACCTTCCTCCTGGCCATCATGGCCTACCGCCACCATTCAAGATTCTTGAGGTGCAAACAAGGCAAGCGCGCGCTATAAGACTACGTCATGGAGCTTTACAACCTCGAAGCCGCTGTGACTGGCGCATCCGTCTCTCAGGACGTCCAGGTCATGGTCTTCATGGACGGTGTCCGCTCGGGTCCGAGTCGGACTGATCTCTTCCGCAAACAACTGAAGACGTTCAACGAGGCGGTGCATATCGCCATCTACGGGTGGCTCAACGGGGTCCCCAAAAGGTTTGATTGCGTGGGCAGTTGGGTACCGATATACCGGCGGCTAAACGGGCTCCCTAAAATTCATTGGATTTTTTTTGTAGACTAATAGTAACGTTGGGATAGGATTTTTGAATTACGTCGTTAGATAGACTGCATGCACATGTAGCAGTTATAGAGTTATCTATCGGAGTACTAACCTAGATATCAACAACACTTTCAGGTTCGCGCGCACACGCACTTTTCGTTCTCCCCTACGGAGTACTTTTGTCTGACCACGGACATTCCCTGTGCCTGCTGCAGCATCTGCCCGGTAATGAACCAAATACAGCGGGTAAGAAAGACTGGACACATCGCCAGCAGGTCGCTCATGTCCTCGCCTCACCCCCTTGTTTACTGTTAATTTCATTGCTGACGAAACGCGCGGGCAGGCAGTGACGACACGTGCTGCCGCCTCATACCACCATTGCGGTAGCATTGAACACAATTGAGCTGTACGGTAGAACGCGTTCAGATCTGTGGCTACCCGCAGCGGCCGACTATTTGTGGTGATATCATCGGATCTATATATGGCTAACGCCGCATAATGTGGGTAGTTCATGATTTGTTGATAAAAAAAATGGCCTATGAAAAGGTGACAGAAACTAAGCAAAGTAAGAACGTTATTTTTTATTTTCGCTGGATTTCCATTATTGATTTATAGATATTTATGAAAAGGTGACATACACTAAGCAAAGGGAGAACGTTATTTTTTTTTAATTTAGCTGGATTTCCACTTGTTACTTTCACATCAACTATAACGCAATTTTTTAGCATGGTCAGCACTATGTAGCACCCGGTCTCCTTATGTTATTTTGCGTTTTGCGAAGCGGTGGTGGCGTCAACGCGTGAATGTCGAGGCGGGAAACAAAGTGGCAGAACCAAGAGGCCGGGGTGTCAAGAGACAGCAATGTTGTCATGCAATTGGATGAACTGGATTCTGATAGACAAAAGCAGCGCTGTAAATACGCTATCACTAAGAGCGGAAAAGGAATTATCGCTGCTGCGAGTGGCGAATCCACAACCTCTCAGCTCTTTCTACATCTGTGGAAAAAGTGTTTCCGTCGGCTATCTTTTCAGCCATAAATTGAGAACAAAATAGTAAAATATTAAAAGGAACTCATATCGATGATGATGATGATGACTTATTGATGCATTTGGTTGTGAAGAGAAAACGTCAACTAAATTGACTACAATTTCAAGGTCGTCGGTAACAACGAAGGTTGCTTCAACAGCGATGAAGTGGGCTTGTGTCTTCTGGTAATCCTGCGAATCAAGCAGACTGGAGTGATTGTTGACGGAATTAACCCTCGTAGCGTTGGAGCCAGCAACGACGCGGAATCTCGTCAAAGAAGAGTCGTCGTGCATTTTAATAGAGAGCAATCGCGTACAAGTAACATCAAAGAAGACGCGTTCGATAATGAACTGTCTAGTGAGGAGCGAGTGGGATTTATGGCCTACTTTGGGAGCTGAGCAGCTGGATAAATATGTGTGTGTTCCCACGTAGAATTCGCTGCTATAGAAATGATAAGAATACACCACCAGCTTGGTTTTCAATTTGTACGGGATGTGCCAAGTCCATTAGGCATCGTAATGAGCTACCTCTGTAGATCTACGATATAAGATGAACGAGTGGCAGCCTCTGGGCCTGACACTGGTCATACGAGTCTGTATGCATACGTGGTTGTCATCTTCGAGTATCGGCGTATACGGCGTATATATGTAGCTCTGCAGGTACACTGGTACACATGCAGACCACTTCCTCCTCCTCCGACGGAGGCGAGTAGTGCCGCTAGTTGCTGGTCTTACAGCTACCTGCTCCAGCACGCAGTCTGTCACGAGAGCGGGTACGGGGTTGGCGGGCAGGTGTGGGATCCAGACGGCGGGCCAGGGCTACGAGCGCAGCCAGCATTATTTTGCGCTCAGGATCAGCAGGTTTGGCGTCGGTAAACGTCTCGAAATGCAGCGGAACGGCCTCGTGAACTGCGTCGGCGGGTTCCCACGATACATCCATCTTGCCAGCCCGTACCACTCGACCAAGATCTCCCAGCGATGAGGGTCCGGGCTCAGCCTGATGGAGCGGAGGGCCTCAACCAGGGGACCTTCTTCGCCGTGTATTGCTTGTTCGACATGTGATTCTTTCGTGACCGCGATTGGCGTCTCGGTACAATTGAGCGCGCGATGCGTGGCGTAGCGATGTAGCAACAAACCGAGCAGAGCGCCGCAAGCGGGGCTTTTGCCCAGTGAACGGCCGAGCACACGTGATATGCCCCCTCGCTTCGCTCGGCGGGGAGGTAGTTCAAGCTAAACAGATAGTTTAATTGAAGTATTCAAAATGGAAGTACCATATAATATGTAAAAATCTATAAGGATTTGGCGAAAATGAGAATCCCTCCCTCCTGGAAATAGGTGTTTCGGCCCTCAAATCCCCAAAAGATCCACTTTTAGAAAGAAGAAAGCGCCTCGCTGGGCCAATACGGCAGCTGTGAAGACATGCTTGGCCTCATAGAATAACTATGGGCGAGACGGCCTAGCCACCTGGTGTGGAAGCGCGAGCAACGAACGCATTTACATGAAGCCGGCAATTTGGCTGGATTCGGCGAGCTTACTTTCACCCTCCTTCTGTAAGAATTTATCCCATACCTTCGGAACCTTGGATGTTACCGAAAATACACCAAAAGTAGCTGTTTTCCGGGTAAAAGCCAATTTTGTGGATTTTCTGTTGCTGTAGCACGATCCAATCTATAACGTGGTACACTACAATTTCTCTGTATACGATATTCTTCGTGGAAGACTTCGTCTTCAGTGAAAATGAGGTCATCGCAGAGTGTTGTGACTGTTTTCTGGATTTTATATTCAGAGTCCGTCCCAGGAGTCCAACTGGCGCTAATACTAACATAATGCATACATTTTGTAATCTGATGGTAGTTGTGCTTGAAATACAGAAGTTACACCCCCAGTATATAATAAACTCTATCGTAAGACTATCATAATAGATTGTTGACCCATTTTGAACATTTGGACAAACTACCCGGGATAAATAGTATCCGATAAATAGAAATAATTACTTCACATTCAATATTATCTAACGGTAAAACCAAATATCACCTTGATAAATGGTTTATCTGCTCCACTTGTCGGGCAACACATGCTTGCAATTTATTTAGGATATGGAGGATTTGTTTGGTCCCAAGACCAAACACTTTACTGCTTCTAGTATCTTCTCGTTCGTCAAAACATCCAAACTGAGTACTATCATCACCCTCCGCTTCATTATTCATATTATTCATAGTACAGGAGACCGCATCAATTAAAGGGTTCACGCTCAGAATCTACGTTCCTGTTAGTTTGCGTTAGATAGTTTGCGTTAGGTTTCCAGAAAATCGTGACGCGAAGCAGAGACAACTCCTTTACTAAGCGCTACAAAACTCAGATACATCAAAAACAAAAGAGGCAGCATTAGCATTTTCTGTGGCCGCACGTGGAGAACCTATCGCAACTCGCGCAAATTTGTTTTGACGGCACTGGAATGTGCAATTTACTATAAATTCGACGTACATTGTATAGTCTCTTATATGAGGAGTACACTATAGAGAGGTGTGACTGTACAATACACAGAGAATTGATCAACGATGTACATCGAAAGGTTAGTCTGGCATAGAAAAAAATAGCATAAAGCGTGACAGGAAGCATCGGGTTCACTAATAAAGTGGGCGTACGGTACAACCCAAAAGGGCACCCAGTATATGGCTGACATCGTGTCACGATATAAACGTTTGTGTCTCACAAATCACAAATCGCAGTTTTGCTACCATTTAGATTAGACTAAATACCACATCATTTGCCTGTTCGTGTGGTACAAATACGATCCACTAATAGTGTGTTTTGTGCGGGAAAAATACGGTGTCTGTAATTGGTTAAAATGCATATTAGCCAATCAGAAGGGTGGAAAAGCCCTACACGATGCGGCACACCTTCTATAAAAGTGGGTACGGGACCCCATAGTAAGAAATCGCAAGGGGGACCTACGATTATATACATGAAAGGTGCAATTCTTGTTTCTCGAATGTGTGTTCGTTGACAGCGCCACAATGTGTTTCAGACCGCACCAAACCAGGGCAAACTTGTAGCCGCTGTGACCTGTCGTCGTGGCAGCGAGGACAAAGTCACCTTCACTGAACTTGAGTAACGTCACACCTCGCTTCGGTGTGCCGATCGCGAGTGGCCGGCGGCGTTTCTCGCTGGCACTCGTCATTTCGGCGTGCATACCATCCAGAGCTGCACAAACGACCTGCAGGTGATGTTTGAATTCGGCTTCAACTCATGTGACGCTTGCCTCGACGGGGCCTTCCGAGTGTAGAATGCTTCAAAGCTGCTATAATCCAGGTAACACCGTAAATGCTGCCAATGGTGCAGCCTGTCCGGGGACATAGTGTTGAGTTCGGCTTGGACAACGGGCAGTACACGCGACCAGTACGTGATCTGGCACTTGTGCTCACTGAACAGAGTTTCGACACCCTTGAGCACCTCGCGGTTAACGACATACACTGTACCATTGGCCCAAGTTTTGGTGGGCGCCGAGCGCCGATTAGAGGCGCGTGATGACGTGGTTCTTGAAGTTTGCACCTTGAACAGACACCCATAGACGGGCAACACCGAATCTGTTTTACCAGTCCAAAATGCTGGCGTTCGCTTGATCGCTTGTAGCATCGATATATGGGACGAGTTCCACATACCCGCCCTTACCATCCTTCAGTACGAACACGTACTTAGAGCCATCCTTGCCTTCCAGCATGGATAGAAAATCTAAGTGAAGGAGTTCGTTAGGCTTGGGCGCAACCAGCCTTCACTTTGCTGCGCTCCACCTTACCCCCGTGCGTGACCATGCAGTGCATGCACCTCTGCACGAAGTTTATGACGTCGGCAGGAATAGATGCCCAGACGAAGACCTTTACCGCGCTGCCGCCGCGGTCTTCACGCCGCGGTAGCCAACTGTACCCGCGTGAGAAATAACACACATACGTTGTTCCAGCTCTGTCGCATAAGAGGGAATCCATACCTGGTCGTTTGGACCTATCATCGGCGTACACTCGCCCACGCCTGCAGCCTCTTGCATGGTTCTGCAAACGGGGACCTTGATGAAGATTGCAGAGTTAGCCTTCAGACCGTCACACAAACTTGGGTTCCTCCAGCGGGGAGTCTCGCTCGACAACTTCCAGTTGGGCCTCGCATCGCGCAGCCCTATCAGCCGGTAAGGCTGGACATGCTCTCCAGCGACTGAACAGGTCACCCGAGGCAATAACCTCATCTGGGACATGCTCGATCACATACTTGGAACACGTGAGTGACAACGCCCAGCGCTGCGACTAATCGGCCCGATATTTTGCCATCGTAACTTCTGATCCATATGGGTCAAACATAGACACGAGGTTTCGGTGGTCGGTCTCGAAACGGAATCCTCGTGTTCGTATCAACAAATATTCGAGTCTGAGTGTCGACTCAACCATAACAAAGGCTTCCGTCTCGATGGTAGCCCACCGACCAGATGCCCCCCCGAATCGCCAGCTCAGAAAAAGCCAACGAGCGATGATTTTAATTTTCGAGTGGCAACTGGAGCTCACTAGGATCAATCTGGGTCACCTCTGTGCCCAAGTAATCTTGGGTGGCGTCCGTAAACAGACAAACCAGGCTAGGATAGACCAGGGGTGCCATGTTTAATAGCGCGTCGCGCACAGCGTTCAGACATGCCGTATCTCTCTCGGACCAATCCGGATCCAATAGCACAAACCTATTCACTTTCTGCTTCTTGCGTGAACCGGCCAAGGCCATAAAGCGCTTGAGAACTGCATATAGATCGCCCGCCAGGCGGTTATACTCCGGGATTCATTGCCTCATCAAGTTAATCGCGCAGAGGAAACTCACCGACCGTCTTTGGTAACACTATGTCAATGAAAAGCTGCAGCAATGCCTCACGCCCTGGGCGGAGATAACCTTGCCGAACCCCAACGTCAGTCATGAAGAAACTGGCACGGGTTGGCGTGGAGCTTCAACACATTTTTCACCTG
Organism: Phytophthora europaea; assembly: GCA_030463285.1. NCBI lineage: Eukaryota > Oomycota > Peronosporomycetes > Peronosporales > Peronosporaceae > Phytophthora > Phytophthora europaea. The sequence continues at coordinate 28,945 of JAHQIV010000004.1, read as the reverse complement.
ACGAGGGCCTTGTTGTGCGGCATCATGAGAGCGGTGGCGTCCTCTGCGTAGCCAAAAATGTTATCGAGCCAAAACAAAATAGGGTTCCCTAGCAGATCGCCTAGCATCTCCTCTACCACATCTTGGCAGTAGGCGACTCCGTCAGTGGCTTCCATGAGGACTCTTTTGTTTTACACGCAATTTCGCTGTTGCCGGAAGGCGGTCGTCAGCTTCTGGTGCGTTCTAAGCATTTCACTCAAACTAGTCCACAGCACAGACGTAAACTTCGAATCTCGATCGGATAATATCTCCTCAATTAAGGTAAGTAGTGCAAACACGCGATCCCGGTACAGCTTTGCTGCTCCCAGAGTCGTTACGATCGTTGTTGTCGGATGAAGATGAGCCCGTTTTGTTAAGCGGTCAATCACGACCATAATTGCGTCGAAACCAGCTGCAGTCTCGGGCAACGCGACAATGAAGTCCATTGCGAGGTGGGGGGATCGTTCTAGGAATATTGGGTGGATGGTGTTTGGACATTTTCTAACTGGAAATATGTCTGAATCGACAGACAGGATACTTCCAACAGCATGACAATGTAGTATTTAAAGTAGCCGCGATCACTGCAGGCGCTATGTTATGTCGTCGATATCCCTGGATTAATTCAGCGCAGATTGGATACTTTGTTTGGCAAGAACGCATAGAATCGAACGCTAGGGGCCATCGGTACCTACTGGGTGGGCCACCAAAGTAAACAAATTGCTTAGTAAGGAAACGAGTACCATCAGAAAACTTAGAACGGCACAACTGAAAAGCGTATGCTGTAAAACTTCAACTTTGATAGTGCGGTTTAGCAGCAGAAAAAGAATTCACCAGCCGATTCGACTGCACAGGCAGACGGCAACGGCATCGACGACATCATCGGCGTCCAAGGCTGTGAGATTGGCGCTATCAGGGCGGTCGTGGGCGAGTGATGGTATTTACCATCCCCAGCCGCCGCCGCAACCCGCACCCCACCTCGTCGACGGAATCGAATGAGATCACAAATATCCGAGTGGTTTCAAACGCTCCATGTTCCTCCAATAGAATTGTATCGCCACAATCCGTAGAGTTCGTTCGATCCCAGCGTGTCCATAGCACTTGGCATTATGAATTTCATATAACAGTACATCAATTATCTGAGGGATATTGGGAAGAACTAGTCGTGGTACTGAATCACTCGGTGCTTGGTAGAACATTTGGTTGTCCTGCATGGTATACCGCTCAAAGTGCCGAACTGGAATTTCCTCATATTCCCCAGCACCACGTTGCTTTTCCAGAGATACAGTAATTGGATCATCCGGATAACGACTTCTTGCTTCCTTTATCAAACTTGGCAGTCCTTGCTCAATTCGCTCCGGGCTTTACCCGAGTCGTAATCGAAGCGAGGGTTTCCGTGGTTTTCTTTTATGAAATCAGGGCGACGCGATATTCCATCGGCCACCGTATTCCTCTGTCCTTGTATGTAGCGCAATGTGACCGGGTAGTCACTCAGCGCATCGTACCAGCGTGCTACGCAATGCGAAATCGACTTCTGAGTAAAAATTGGGTCCAGAGAGCGATGATCAGTCTCCACGACAAACGATTTGCCGAGTAGATATATCGAAGACCACAAAGAATCGCCAATAACTCTTTCTCGTGAATAACCCGATTGCGTTCGGCTTTTTCATCACCCCTGACCTCCCCCTGAAAGAGGACTCCACCAATACCATGGTCGCTGGCATCCATCCGCATTTGGTGAAATCCAGGATAGCTAGCACGGGAGTCGATGATATTTTGTATTTGAGCAAACGTGTAGTAGGTTGTTAGCATGAAAGCCTCACGCAACACTACAGTTGGAAGAGCACCTGGGATAAGATGAAAGTATAGCAACAGTTACTCTCCCACCGAGCTGGTAGGAACGTTGTGCTAGGAGTAGACAGTTTACCTTTTGCCTTGGAGAATACACTTGGCATAAACGTTCAGGGAGTGCCAGCTCCCCTATAGGTGTCTTTACGGAGACCTACTACAAAGTTAACTTTAGTTCGGGGTCAACATGGAGACTACGGAGACCAAGAACCCCAAAACTACGTCGATGAGCGTCCCGCTGTTTGTCCCGCTGACGGCGTCCATGATAGAGAGCACGTCACACGCGGCGTTGGTGAAGTGGCGTCGGGCAAGGAAGGACTACGAGTAGCAGGTGGGCATGAACCTTCAACAGAACAAAAGAAGGTGGCTGAAGCCATCAAAAGCATTAAGGACTCGTTCACGCCGGGGTTGCTCGAGGTGTTGTGTGACCTGGAATGGGGAATCGAGATCGCTGACGTCACTGACGACATGCTAGCGGCGAAAATTGACGGCATCATAACGACGGTCGTTAACAACACCGTTCCCAACGTTGTTGCTGAATTCAAGCTGGCAGTTAAGATGAATCTCAAGGAATCTGACGTCCGGAAGCGGGTGATCCAGTTTTTTAAGGCTGGGAGGCAACTAATTGAAGAACGTGGGTGGAGCAATTTCTTCACTGATCATGAAGAAAAGAAGCTCAAGTGCAAGATGTTCGTTGGTGCGGCCGAGTCCCCAGCGCTGCGGGAACACGTTGAGGCCATTTTGGCGTACCAGAAGCACTCTGCGCGCATCGATGAACGTGCTTAGTCTCAACTGCTTCTCGAGAGGGCTTTCGAACATGAACGCGACTTCCAGCGGAAAATTGGACAGCGCAAAGCTGATCGACCGGACGATGGCACGTCTCACGATTTCAAACGACCGATGAAGAAGATGCGGATCATCAGCAATGCTGTGACGTCGAAGCCGTCCTTCAAGAGGCAGGGCAAACCCGACCAGCCCGTAAAGAGGGAGTCCGTCACACCTCCGGATGGAGGTTGCCTTAAGTGCAAAGGTGCCCATTGGTTGGTGCACTGCCCAGAGGCATATCCCGAAGAAAACAAGCGGATGGTGAAAGAGTGCCATGTACGGCGCAACCGCGAGAGGAAGGTGCAGAAGGGTGGTGATCAACAATGACGGGTTCGGCACATCAAAGAGTGTTTGACAGAGAACGCTCCGACAGTGGAGCTTAATGGCAAATATCCAATGCCCTTTTGCGCGGATTCGGGGTCTGAGATTAGTGCGATTGGAAGAAAGCAGGCTCAAAAGGTAATGAAGCTGGACCGCTCCATCAACTGATGAAAGTGGGCAGGGAGTTGACCGCGAAGACGTTTCGTGGTCATAAACTCACTCCGAGTGGGAAAGTCAAATTGAACGTCAAGTTGAACACTGCAGCTGGACCGGTGAATATGGTTGAACCGGTCGACTGTTTGGTCATAGAGGACGATGATGATGAGTTCGCCCTGGGGAAGGACGTGCTGTCTGACCTAGATATTGACGTTGACCGGCAATTGGAGCAACTTGTGGAGAACAAAAAACACAGTTGATGATGATCCAATCGGCCGCGAAGATGATGAAGACATTAGCTTCAAAGTGACAGAAGATCTAATGAAGGCAATGATGAAATTGGTTGATGCTGCGATTGAAAATGGGTTCCCTGCAGATTACCGTGATAAACTGGAGCAAATTGTTAAGAAGTTTGATATCTGGCGGCTTCATCTGGGAAACGACCCACCAGCGAAGGTGCCTCCTGTTCATTCGACTGAAGGAAGGCGCCCAGCCGGTTAAGTGCAAGGCTAGACAGTACCCTCCGCATCAGAGGAAGTTCATGGACGAGCTGAATAACAAACTGGAAGAGTTCGGATGGATATTCGAAAACCCAAGCAGCAGATGGGCTTGTGCAGCATTGCCAGTCGCCAAGCCAGGGAGCTCTGCAGACTTCATTGAATTCAGGCAAGCTTCTGACTATCGGGAAGTGATATGGCTGTCTGAACCTGTAGCAGGCATCATGCCTATTTTACGCATCATCACGGCGAATGTGCGGGGAATGGAGCATTCTGGATTGTTCGACTTCATCGAGTCGTTCTGGCAGTTGCCGTTGGCCAATGCGTGCCAGGAAATGATGTCTTACATGACGCACAACAAAATCTACATACCTACGAGGGTTCTACAGGGATGTAGCGATGCAGCGCTTCACTTCCAGCGTACTATGGAGAAATGTTTTGAAGAGCTCTTGTATAAGCATCATCTCGTGTGGATAGATGACTTGCTTTTGTATGCTGGGACTATCGAGGAGTACCTCGTCAAGCTCCGACGTCTGTTCCAATTGGTGAACCAGTACGGATTAAAGCTCAGCGTTAAGAAGTCAAGCTTAAACCAACGTTCCGTGAAGTGGTGTGGAAAAGTGATTGATGGCAAGGTGTACGTCATGATGCTGACCGTATCCGTGCGTTGACGGACATGCCTTACCCCAGGACGGCAGGCGATCTACAGCAGTTTACCGGTGCTGCTAACTGGCTTCGAGAAAGTATTGTAGACTACGCAGACGCGATGCAGCCATTACAAGCCTGTTTAGACAAAGCTCTACGGAACAAAAGGAAGACAAAGCGTGTTGCGGCTAAGCTTTTGATAGACATGACGAGCGAAGAGCAGCAAGCGTTTGATAAGATGAAGACGTTGCTGGCGACCTCGGCGACGATGCATCACCCATCACCGACAGCTCAGATGGTTCTATTTACAGACGCGTCTGATAAAGCTTGGAGTGTTATTGAATCACAAGGGGAGATCTGGAAACCGGACTGCTCTGTAGCAGATGAACAACATCAGCTATTGACGTGCTTGAGTGGCGTTTGTACGGGAGCTCAGAGGAACTGATCGGTAATCGAAAAGGAAGCACTGCCCATAGTCACAGCTTGCAAGAAGCTAAAGTTTTTGCTGTTGCTACCGGAAGGCTTCCGGCTGTATTGCGATCATAGGAACTTGATCCATGTTTTCGCACTTGGAGACAATATTAAGAAACACGGTCGAGGAAAATTCCTCCGATGAGTAATGAAATTGACGGAGTTCCGGTATCAGATTTACCACATAGCCGGGGAGTCCAATGTGTGGGCCGATATGCTGACACACTGGGGCTCTCAGGAGCCGCCTGTGGTTACCATCAAACGAGTGCGACACGATCAAGCCGTCGCGGACAGAAACTCACGCTGAGACCTCTTGATTCTGATGGATTTGTGTGGCCAACACTGACTGAGCTGGCGCAACCCAGTCTCGGCACCGACCACGTGCATTGCCACGAAAACTGAGTGAACGGAACGATGGTCTCCATGTGCACGACGATCGACTGTGGGTACCTCCGGAGGCGAAGCAGCTGATTGACCGCATGGTGATTATAGCTCATTGCGAACAGCAAGGACACCGCGGACGGCAGCCGATGATGACAAATCTGTCCAAGGTGTTCTACGGCAAAGCGTATATACAATTCTTTCGAGTTGTCTGCTGTGTCAACATGTAAAGGGGGGATGATTATTCCCAGGCCCTGGAGTGAAACATTTCGGGCCGAAGCTAGAAATGACGCTTTACATTGGGATTTTTCGCACCTTAGGCCCTCGTTTGGGCCGAACGAATACATACTGGCAATCAAGGATGATGTCAGCCATTTCTGCGAGCTAGTGATGTGTGCAGTGCCGAGGAGTACAGTTGTGGCTGAAGCCATTCTCAACTGGCATGCACGGTTTGGAGCCCCGCGCTTGTGGATTTGCGACCGCGATTCACATTTTAAGAACTGCGTGATGAAGGAGCTTTGTGCAAGGATAAAGCGTGAACAGTCTTTCGCTGTGGCCTATATAGCCCGTGGGTGAATGGATCGATTGAACGCCTCAACAGAGACATTGTGCAAGTTTTAAGAGTGATGATTCTGGAATATAAGGTTGACCAGCGCAGCTGGGAGTCGCTGATTCCGGTGGTGCAAGCCAGCCTTAATCATATTCCAGTGCAGTCATTGGCGAACCGAGCTCCTGTGGAGATTTTTACAGGATTGGCTCCGCCATCGCCGTTTCGCTGTGCTTTTTTGCCTGCGCCTGGACGTTTGACAGAGCTACGAAGCAACAAGGAGGTCGAGCATGCCTTATCGAAGCTGCGTACCAGCATTGATGAAATGCACCGAGCAGTAGCGGATGTCAGTGAAAAGCAAACGTTGCTCACCAAAAAGAAAGAACGGGGTGAAAACCTTGTCAATTTTTCTATCGGCGACTACGTATTGCGCTCATGGGTAGATGAGAAGCATGTGAGCAAACTGTTGGTCACGTGGGTGGGCCCGTACATTGTCACCAAGGTCCACCCCAGGTGGTATACGGTCAAACACCTTGTCACAGGCAAAGAGTCCGAGGTTCATGGATCCCGTTTGAAGTTCTTTGCAGACAGTGACCTCGATGTCATGACTGATCTGCTTGAACGCATTGCATCTCAAGGTATCATTCTGGACGTGAATAAGATCTACGAACGCCGATGGAACAATACAACAAAGGGCTACGAAGTACATGTGAACTGGCGCGGCCTCGAGAGTATCGAGGATTCCTGGGAGCCGTTCAGTGTTACGGCAAGCGATGTCCAGACGCTAGTGGACAACGATGTGATGGCCAGCGCAGACGAGGATCTGCAGCGGCACTGGGCAAAGGCACAACGGAACAGGAAGGGCGCAGTGCGAGGTCACTAAGCCTGGATTGTCAAAGCGTGATTGCACAACCATTACGGTTGCTGCACTGCGTTTTCTTGCGAAGCGCCATGATGGCCTTCGGTGATATGTAGGCCCAGGAGGCTTACGTGTCTGTGACAGACACCATGTGCTGGACTGAAAACAACGTGATGTTGGTTAATAGAGTCGCTCGTTTATATTGACAAGTATTGTCTAGTGCAATGACGAGTGTCAGCGCACTGCCCATGGCGATCACACGAGGTTGAGTGAGGCTTGAGGGGGACTGTAGTAGGTTGTTAACATGGAAGCATCACACAACATTACGGTGTCCTTGTACTTCCGAACGCAATTGGGCGCTCGGCTTTTTCATCACCCCTGACCTCCTCCTGAAAGAGGACTCCACCAATACCATGGTCGCTGGCATCCATCCGCATTTGGTGAAATCCAGGATAGCTAGCACGGGAGTCGATGATATTTTGTATTTGAGCAAACGTGTAGTAGGTTGTTAGCATGAAAGCCTCACGCATCACTACAGTTGGAAGAGCACCTGGGATAAGACGAAAGTATAGCAACAGTTACTCTCCCACCGAGCTGGTAGGAACGTTGTGCTAGGAGTAGACAGTGTTCCCGCTGTGCCTCAGTCCAGTCGATGGTACTTTTGGGGGAGCCTTTCAGCATATCAAACAATGGCTCAGCATCAGATGCAAAGTCGCGATAAAATAGCTGCACATACACCGCAGTACCGAGGAACGACGGCAGTTCGCTCCTGGTATTAGGTAGTGGCCAGTCGCGACGTACTTCCACATTAGTCGGGTCAATGTGAACCCCATTACGTCCGACGTAGTATCCGAGAAAAATAATTTCATCGACGCAGAAAACACATTTACTTATCTTCACATAAAATTTGTGCTATTCAAGCCTTGTCAGTATGCGATCAAGTGCCTCCAAATGGTCGTCCAACGATTAAGATTTCGAGTGAACGTATACGTAGTCAAAGTAGCATTGACAATGCCACTCAGCCCAGCCAAGATGTGGCGAATTCCTTTGCTGAAAGTCGCGCGGGCATTTGAGAGACCCATCGGCAGCACCAGGTACTCGAATGCACCATTTGGAGTTTGAAAGGCTGTGAATGATATATCACAGTCTCGCATTCGAAACTGATAATACCCACTCAATAAGTTAATGCATGAGTACGAAGATGCCCCTTGCATCTTTTCATTAATCGTGTCTTTCCTGGGCATCGGAAGCGTCCGTCGGAGTATGTGAGAGTTCATCGCTCGGTTGACGTGGCCAATTCTCCACCCACCCGGGGTTTTTACAGAGAAAGTGGGCGCTCCGTGAGGCGACTTCGATGGTCAAATCATTTCAGCACTACGCATCTCTCGATCTCAGTCCAATATCACATTTTCTTGACCAGGAGATTGTCGCCACTGTCTCTGAAATATTGCGTCGTCAGTATCGACTTTCATTTCGTGCTCACCATGCTCTAACGGCGGCAAACGTGAGGAAAGTTTCTGTTGAAAGACAGTTTGGTGTTTCAAAAGCACGGGATAGACCGGATGACCATGATGTCCACAATCTTACCGCCTTCACCGCCCTTCTTTCCGTTTTGGGTCGAATAACGAAAATACATTCAATGCCCTCGGGCTTTCGAAGCATGCGACGAAATTGCTTGGTTGTGGTGTACTTCGTAGTACCCGACTTTGCTGAGAAGAAACAGTTCTACAAGTAGATCTTTCCTTCATTCGGCTTTCGCCGGGGGGACATAGTGTGCCGCTGTCCTCCTACCATCCCTGCAGGCTGCGCTGACTTATGAGGTGTCATCAATTTCTTCGTCTTCTTTTTCTTGTTTTTCTTTCAGGGCGGGATGCTCAGCTCGGTTGATTTTTGTCCGACACGAGACTGCACCCGCTCAGTTACCCAGTCGATATGATGATTTCCCGTCTTGAGCCACGGCATACAAAGTAAACTATCTTGGCCTTCGGGTACGTCGATAACGAGGAAGTCCTTTGCGTACGGCTCAAATTTTTCCATGTACAATGTCATCTGAACCGCTTTAGTTGGCACGGTCATGGTCAGTTTGACGGTAAATGTTATATCCATGGGCTCATTGTGGTCGACAACGTTTTCCCACAGCTGATTCGCCGTGTAGAACTCTGGACTCACGCCGTCCGTCGTGGCTCCGCTGTCGATAAAGTTCGAGTTGATAATGCAAATATCCTGTGTAGGACAGTGCACCGTACTCTGAAAATGCAGAAAACAAATCAATTCACTCTTCACTTCACGTTTTCTTGGGTTTCATCATTGTCTCGATTTCCCCTTAAATTAACAGCGTTCAAACGAAATGTAACGTCACGGACGGGGTCGAGCAACTAATCTTCCTGTCCACTAGATTGCTCGGCCTCCAATGGACTAGGTAGTTTAACCGGACGTCTCTGTTGGACGAAGCATTTTATTCATCCGCGAAATCTAGCGACTCTAAAAGCACGTAGATTTTGCTGCGCAGCTGCTGTTTCCGCTGCAGGTTGCGAGGTTTCTTCTCCGGATGTAGCGCCCAGCAATCCTCGACTTTGTGTACTCCACGTGAGGGATAGGAATAAATCCGAAAATAATATAATTTCAGTTAAAGGTCTAAGCTTCTAATTGTCACCTAGACCAACATTAGTCCAAATGCTAATCAACTCGAAAAAGTTATGTAGCATACAATCCTCGAATGTAACGGGAAGGTTGATTGTAACGGAAATGATTTGTGTAGCGGAAATGCCATTTGTAGCGGGTAGGTAATCACTGCTCACCCAATTAAATGATTCAGATACGAAACGATCTGCCAATCCGATAGCACCATTCGTCTAACTTCAACTAAAATCCCCCTTTGCACGCGCAAGCCGTGTGCATTGCGCTCGGGACCCCGCCTAGTAGACACTGAAGTGCAATCACAACACCCCTACTCAATTTGATGGCTCGAGCTTGAGGCCAACATTGTTCCACATTATCAAGTAGCGTAGCGTCATAAACGACAGACCATTAGTCATGAAGTCAGCGAACTGGTTTTTGGTCTCGACGTACTCCAGCTCGACTTCGTTGCTGACCGCCTTCTCGCGAATGAAGTGGTAGCAAATGTGGATATCCTTGGTGGGAGCTTACGTTCTTGGCTAGGGCTATCACCACTTGGTTGTCTTCGTAGATCACCGTACCCCCCCCCCTCCACTTGTTCAGCACCGATGCACTTGAGTCGACGTCGCATCCAGACGCACTCCTTGACACAGTGTCTCAGTGCCATGTATTCCGCCTCGGTTGAGCTCAGAGTGACAGTATCCTGGAACATCGAGCGTTACACCACAGCAGCAACACACCTCATCAGCATAATCTCGCTCACTGAGCGTCGATCGTCACGATTGCCAGTCCAGTCGGAATCGGAGTAGGCTTTACGTGGCGTTCCTAGAAGTCCAGCCTACGTCCTTGGTCTTGAGTAGGTAGCGCACCACCTTAATACCAGCGTCCCAGTCCTTTTCACTGGGGTTCTCTGGAAACCGGCTGAGTTTGGCGACTGCAACCGAAATATCAGGTCGCGTCCCACACGCCAAGCACACCAGGCTTTCTACAAACGATCGATAAGGCTTTGACTTTATATTGGCCTTGTCATCTTGAGTATAGGGTTCGCCAGCCTTGGTCAAATGCAAAATAGGTTCGAGCAGGGTCCACCACGGCTTCGCATGCTCTTGACCAAACTTCTTAATGATCTACTCGGTGTATGCCTTCTGGCTGATGCCCAACGTTTTGCGCTCTATCTCATATTCGATCTCAAGGCCGAGAATGAAACGAGCTCTTCCCAAGTGCTTGATTCAGAATTTATCCGCGATGCTAGCCTTCACGGCCGTGATCACTGTCTTCTGCCTTGACCCGATCAGCATGTCGTCCACGTAGAGACACACATCTTCACCCTCGCCGCTCGTGTAGACGCATTGGTCGGCGTCAGTAGGCTCAAATCACATGCTCTTAAGGTGCTTGTCCGTCGTCTCATTCCTAACACGCGATGCCTGTTTGAGTCCAAGTGTATTGCATACAGGTACATGGAAAGCCATCTACGCGTCTAGGCTAGTAGTTCAACGTACTCCTGGCGCACATAAAAACTCTGGAGGAGCCGTCGTCCTCGCTTTCAGCTTCAGCCCATTCCAGGAGCTCCCTGAGTCTTTCTGGTAACTTCATGTAGATCTCCTCTTCCAGCTTCCCGTACAACAATGCTGTGCCGACGTCGCATTGCTAGATCTCCTTTCCGTCCAAGCTGCGCTTCGCCAACATAGCACGGACCGAATTGGTTAAGCCACAGGAACATACGTCTCCTCATAATCGATACCGTGCCGTTGCGAGTACTCCGTTGCCACCAGACGAGCCTTGTACCGAACGACCCGCCCTTTTCATCTCGCTTCAACGCGAACGCCTGGCGGCAACACATCGGGGCTGGAATGCCGGTTTAGGTGCCAACTTTAAGGTTTTGTTGGCAATGAATGACTCTAGCTTGCCTGCAATCGCCTTCTTCCGTTCGTCATGTACTTCACGTGTAGTTGCCTCAGCATACGGCTTCAGGACTTCCTCCGTTGCAGCCATCAGTTGATCTTCGTCAATAGCGAGCAGATCGTCACTCCGTTTGATGTGAACCTGGTTCACCTTCTGGTGCTTGGTTCCGATAGTGGAGGGGGCGACATTCGCTTCTTGCGTCTTTGCACTTCTTCGGGATCTGTAAACTCCTCAAGTTGCCGGGTACGCGAGCGAGAAATCATGGAGTGAGAAGGTGCAGGGACGATTGCAGTCTCTGTGATCATCTCATGTTGAAGTGGTCGCACCTCACCGTTGAAGATGGTCAGTGTCTGAGAATGTTCATGACTCAGAACAGTAGCTGGTGGGCAGGAGTAACGGCATCACCATCTTTATCATCCCCTTCGATCCCAGCCATAAAGTCGCCCTTGCTAGTGGCCTCCATGAAACTCACCGTGCGCACAATCTTCACTTGGCCAGTTGTCACATTCAGGACGCGTTATGTATTTCTTCTAGCCCAAGAAGCGGCACTAGAACGCTTTGGCGTCAAGCTTGAGACGATTCTCGTCCGGGGTACTGATTTGCAGCGGTGGGCCCATCACCGAGCTTTCCAGCGAGCAAAGCACTGCAGACGGCCGAATTTACAATATTTCCTCGCAGTAGCGCATTTCGAAGCAAAGCCCAAGCCCGAGATGCCAACGTTCCTCTCAAAGGTTGGGTTACAGGTAGATGTGATATTAAATATAAAAGTTAGTTTAGACGAAAAAAATGTGATGTGGTGAGTTGCAGAGCCTTCAACAAGCTCAGTTCCTGCTTCAAAGAAGCGAACCCCGACGCCTGGAGATGTTCAATGCCTCCAAGCGGGACTCGAGGTCGAGCAGGGCTCCAAAAGCGCTCCAGCAGCAGCGTTCGGTGCTTCGCTGTCGCTTCGTGAGCGGATGCATCCGAGTGGATAATACGTACCCACGTTGGACTTCTTGCGCGCTAGAGACAAGGTGTCCTTGCCCCCCCCCCCCTCGCCATCACTGTCGTAATCACCAAGATCATGATTTCCTTCGGGGTAGAAGAGGGTCCCGCGCTTCTCAACAGCAATCACTTTGTCTATTGTGTCGCGAATGTTATGCTCCTCATTCCGTTGCATGCAATATTTAGCAACAGTGAGGTTACCGTTTATTGCAGTGCTTGTCGTCGTTGCTGTTGAGGCGACGACTGATGTTGAAGCAGAAGCAGGCGTCGCTGTTTAAGCGACGCCATCAGTGGTGACGGCCAAGGCAGCCGGCGTCTCGAATGAAGGCGTCGTTGGCGTGCTCATTTCGAAATGAGAACGATTCTCTCCGAAGAAATTCCTTGACTGATTTGCCAATCTAGTCCTAACGCCCTGCTCGCTGGTAGGCTGTGACCACGCAGCAGCAGCAGCAATAGCTCCACAGGAGATCGTGCAGCTGCGCCGACACCCCCGTCTCACTTAGTGGAGAGCGTGCTGCTGCGCTATCTGTGGTACCCGCTGCCCAGCAATGTCGTGGTCGTGTCCAGCCTGGACCTCAACTTCCTATTATCCCCGTCAACAGCGAGGCCATTGCGGTGCGACTCGTTGACGCGGCGCGCATCGCGTCGGCCTCGTGGCTGGAGACACCCGGGGAGAGGATCCATGTGCAGTTGCGTCTGCACGAGATCGATTCAACTTGGACACGCTGGCGTTTGCTGCACACCGTTCAGTCGCACGTGGTGCTGGCCCAGGCGCCGCGTGGGGTGAAGCGTCCCGACGCGCTGCTCATTGTGGCGGAGATTCACGGCAACAAAAAGTGCTGAACAGTACCGTATTTGTCGGATCGAATGATACATCGGATACATAAGAGTGACACACCTTCTGATGAAACTCAAAAACCCCAACAAATAATATAATAGCAAAAAAAGAATATCAATTATGACGTTACTCGGGGACAACAGCATCTGGCGGAGGCGCCAGCAAGTACGTTCTGAATCTGCCGCTCGCGTCGCGAGGGCCCACAGATATATGGTTTGCCTGTCTAAAACCGCTAATAATGGACTTACTGTCCACCTGCTCCCAAGCCTTACCGATAATATGAGACAGAAGCAAACGTCGCTCGCTCGCGTTTCTAGAGAACTCGTGGTCTCTGTGCCATTCGAGGTACAGATCCCTAAGCATAGTCGGCGTTAGTACTTTAGACGCGTTGAACAGCAAAGATGACGAAAACGTACTGTATCTTGCTCGTGAAGGAGTGCATTACACTCACGTCCATAGGCTGACTGAGCCCGGTAATCACCGGAGGGATATACTGCACCTGTGTGCAGCAGGCTTCCTCAAGGTGCTGCTTCACGCTCTCCATCTTATGAACTCGCAGACTGTCCAACATTAGCATACGGCACCCTTCAACTGATGGCGTCCATATCTAATAAAGTCATAACATTACGCTTGTGTAAGTAAAATATTACCGTATAATACTTGTAGCATCCGACAACATCTAGCACCCGACAAGTGGATTTCAGCCAATCGGATGAGCTAAATTGTCAAGAGTGACACTTTACTGCTGAGCCCTTCTAGCATCCGACAGTCCTAGCTTTAGCCTAAGTTAGGGATCTGTTGTGTGTTGCGTACCTAATATTTGGAACGCACTCAAGCGCGCCAAAACAACAATTGTGCGCCAGCTCCCAGGGAGGAAGCGCGGCGAAAATGGCAAAGGCAAGCATCACCACGAGTTCAAGCGTAGTTCAGAACCCTACTTCGTGAAGCTGGCTGCCATAAATCACTATCGAGACCACAAGATCATGGACGACACACTTGCAAAGTTCTTTCCTAATGTTGAGGGCAAGTTACGTGAGACGAAGCGCAAGTCAATCTATTTGTGGGAGTCGCAGCGGGCTAAGATCGAGGCGGTGTGTGAAACTACAAAGGGCGGCCAGCTGAAATCCATCCGGGATTTGGTGACGGGACTATGCTATCTCCGGATGGTGAACGCGAAATCGTCAAATGGATAGACAGCCTGCGTGCAGAAGGCGCCCCTGTTTCGGCCTTCATGCTGCAACGGAAGGCGCTCGAGATAGCAGCTGGGGAAGGGCTGTCCAAGGACGCGTTTAAAGCCTCGTGGACATTCCGTAAGGGCTTTTTACGCCGTCACATGTTCTCACTACAGCGCCACACGCGCCAACGCCAGAAGCCACCCGCCGACAGCGACGTTGCCCGTGCAGAGTTTCGCGTGAAAGTCCGCGAGCTGATGAAGGAACTTGGTGTTGATCGCGTTTATAACGCTGATCAGGCGGCAGTTTTCTTTGAATACCTGCCGAAGCAGACAATCTCGGGGCGTGGGGAAAAAACCGTGTGGGTTCGCTGCGCCGGAAAAGAGAAGGAGCGGGTGACAGTAATGCTCCTCGGTGACTCGTGTGGCACGCGCTACACACCATTCGTGATTGCGAAGGCAAAGAAGTCCGAAAAAGAAGATATGGCTGTGGAGAACAAAGCCATTCGCCACGGGTTTGGTATCGGCGTGTGGAAAGAGGTCGTTGGTCTACAAAACCGACTGGACGTCATAATGTATGGCAACCCCAAAGGCTGGTGGGACGGCCAGCTTTCGTTGGAATTTTTACGCTACCATTTTGCTAGTCGTCCTAACCGAGACCAGCCGGTGTTACTGCTTTGGGATGATCGGACAGAGGATGGCCTAGCTTATGCGAAGAAGCTGAATGTAGTTTTGGTTCCTGTGCCTCCAGGTTGCACGAGTGTGTGTCAGCCCGCCGATATCAGCTGGAACATGCCTCAGAAAGCTCGGCTACGAGCACGTTGGTTGGAGAATCTCCAAGCTCAGCTCAGCGCACCTCGCCAACCCGGTGTTAAGTTCAAGCTAACAGCTCCGAAGCGAAAGGATGTGACTGAGTGGGTGGTTGCAACCGGGGAAGACCTCAGCCCGGCAGTTATTAAGAGCGGATTCTCCTGCATTTTCAAGGGCGCTGCTGCTAGTGAAGAGATAACAAGTACCACTCTGCCTAGTGACGTTCTACAGACGTCTACTGCTGTCGCAGATGCGCTGCAACGATTGGGGCAGCTTGATCGCCATCTTGGAGAGGTGTAAGATGACAGAGATGTAGTTGAGAACGCCGCAGCGGCGGTATTTGAGGTCCTACCAGACAATTAGTTAGCTGACTGACTAAAATTGTGTTTTGTGCATCGTCTTAAAAAAACGATTGAGTTTTTGTTAATTCGGTTAACCCTTCACCGTGACGGTTGGTGGGTTGTCGGATGCTAGAAGTATTATACGGTATGATAAACTCAACAACTACGAAACTGCAATACAAACCTCCTCAATCCATTTCATCATGGTCGCGTGGTCGCACCACGCCTTTCGTTGGGTGGTGTGAACAACGTTGGGGTGGCCCCAGTTAGGGCTGGACACCGCAGTGTGCACATCCGCTCCCGGGACACCGGAGAATACCACGAACGCGGGCAGCTTCTTGCCCAACGCAGACGCACAGAGAAACACACTGCAGCGAGCACCGTTTTCTCCCATCCCTTGCACGATGTCAACGTTCTTGCCGCCACGAACATCTATAGCCAAACGACCAGGATTGTCGATACAAACAACTGTTTGGTCCATGTTGAAGAGACTGTCGTACCGCATTACTTCAGTGTAACACGACGGGAAGAACTTATCCTCATCTACCTCAACATTAATAGTTCGTGAGAAGACATCAGCAATTTTCTAATTCATACCAAAAAAAATTGAAAAAAGAAAATGAATTAATCCGACCAGTCAGTTACAAAAATAAAGACGAAGTAGAAATGCACCTGCATGTCAGCTCTACGCTTGGTTTCCTTGTGCGTGATGCGGCGGACAACCAGCTTGTTCCGCTTCAAAAAGCGAACTGTCCATGACAGGAGAGCACAGCGTGTTCTTGATGCAGAGAACGCTGCATCAAACTTGCCGATCATCAGCATGATGCACTTCATTGTGACGCATAGGCTTGGTCTGCCGCATCAAAATGATCCAATCGAGTAAACTACAGAAATATTACATCAGACAAAAGTTATACTTCAAGATAACATTCACATAACATCATACAGCATGAATTACCGTGCTTCCAGCTCGGGATAGAGAATGTAACGCGAGTTGTTAGGCTCCGACGACTTAAAGTACTTGTTCGGTGCTGTTGAGGCAGCTTCAGCCACGTCCTTGCGCTACCTGTATATCGCGGCACGGGTGACGTGGAAGGATGCGGCGGCTTCCACAGCGGAGAGCTCGAAAAGCGCGCCCTGCAATGCCAGGTTAGTTTCTGCTAACGAGAGGCAATAGCATGTTACATCCTTACCTTATACTTCTTCTTGTTCTTGTTCTTTGGCCTGCGCGGCATGCTGGACGTGTCGAAATGCAGGACGGGCGGGCATTGGCGCGAAAAGAGCTGCTCGAGAAATAAACCTAATGAGTTTTATTTCTGACTTGGTTTCAGCCAGTAATTTTTGTCTCACTCGGTCCGACAACTACGGTAGACGTGACCGTATGCTGACCCTTGAGTACTGGGTCTTTAAGGGGTAGCAGGACGTCGTGGTGGAGATACCATCAAAAACAGTAAAAACCTGTGAAAAGGCCACAACGTTGGGGGCGGATCGACCATATTAAAGAGTGGTAGTGAGCGTACTCCGCGAAGCAGAGCCGCTCGTTATTTGCGGAGGCGGGTTCAGCGACCAGCATTTCAGCGAACCGACCCGTTGCCGCAACTTGGAGTTAGTTTATCTACTGCTGATGTCTAGGGCTGCAACCCCCCAATGTTTTTCGCCGAAAGTTGTGGATTTTTAACAGGGTTTCCCGATTTCTTGTAACGCTCTCGTCGTCTGTGGTAGATTGTGTTTCGTCCGGCAGTTTTAATCGAGTTTCGCAGCGACGGGGCGCTCTGCTGGTGGTGCGGTCGAGCGTATCGATGTTAGACACGCAACGCTAAAGACCGCTAAGAGTCAGGTTCACTGCAAGAATCAACATGGCAAGCATAATCTTGTCATCCTGAAGGTAAGCTTCAAGAGAGGGAGAGATCGCTTCGTGCTCTGGTAGACTGGGGTGCGTTGAACAACTTCGTTTGAGTGCGGAAAGCTAAAGACAACGTCGACTGCCAGCACTCCGACGGAGTCGGTAGTGACTGAAGTGAAGCCTGCAAGAAGGGCGCAGGCTTCATGCGCTGGCATACCTCGCAAACACGGACGTACTTACGTACCCATCTGTACTGGTGAATCCAGTCGAAATCACGCGTGAGAAGTAAGTATGCATTCTCACGACCAGGACGGGGCATCGTGATACTCATAAGTGATCATAAGCTGAAACTCATGATCGTCCGGTACGACAATGAGATCGGTGTTGCCGTCGACTGCCGCCCCGTAGAGCAGCAGACCTTTATGTACACAATAATGAGGTACACGGGCGCGGAGGTGATCGACCAGCTTCTGACAATACTTGTCAGAAGGTGCAGAGAAAGCCAAACTTGATCGCGCCCCTCTTCGTCGTGCAGCCCGGGACGCAAGCTTATCTCATGTGGAACGATTGCAACCGTCCGAACTGCTTGCAGTACAGGCATGACTTCGTTTCCACGACGCTCGAGGGGTAAGCGTCGTATGACATTTGGTCGAATCGCATCAGCTCCCGGAGCTGACGTGTCACACGCCACTGTGTATACTAGTGACTGGCTCGTCTGGTTGAACTTGTGCGTCGACACTAATAGTACGTCACTCTGATTGCTTCGAGAACTTTTCGAATCCGATCGAATCAGATCTTTGTGATTCGACTAACATTTTCTCCCAACGACTCTAAGTCGTTCCCGTCCGCGCGAGGTGGCCGGATACAACCGCGCTTAGCGCTATCTCTTTGGAGAGTCGCATACACTGTGTGATGCATGTGCTGCGCCGACAGGGTCATCGCTCACTGTCGCGCTGCTAGCACAATCTTGTGCGTTGTCCAGTCGATCACCGGACCATGCTGCGCAAGTCACGGTAGGTCCAGCACCATGTCAAACTTAGCGTCTAAGTTAAGCACGATAAGTTCGTCCACGAACTTCTTCTTTCGACACGAGAAACGTACGCGTACGAGACGCTGTAACGATGACACCCGTTTCTAGACTAACTTTCGATATATTAGGTATATTAGGTCGAAAGTAAGTCTAGAAACGGGTGTCATCGTTACAGTGTCTCGTACGCGTACGTTTACTTTCGACTCAATATGTCGACCTAATATGTCGAAAGTAAGTCTAGAAACGGGTGTCACCGTTACAGCGTCTCGTATATCGAAAATAAGTCTAGAAATATTATTTCGAGATATTTCCACTTCTTCGAAGTCACACCTCAGACGCGAGGCAACTGGAGATTTTTCGAAGTCACCAGCCCGCAGCCACCTGGTCCCAAGAGCCAGACATTTTGAGAGGATGAGCAGTGATTTGAAATGGTACAAGCGTGGGACACTCGAAGATACTGACTGGTTGAAGATCGCAGGAAAAAAAGATGCTCGAAACACGTATAGTCTCACAGGCACGGAGGCGCCCCACCCGAAGAGGGCCCGATTCGGGATGGATTCATAGCGCCCCCTCTGGCCGCCGAATTCCTTTACGACATGTACCCATTTGAAGGGGCCAAACGCTCCCGATGAACGTATCCCGGTGAGCAGCCTGCCTCGACGAGCCGAGCCATCATCCAAGTAGCCCAAGATCCGACAAACCCAAGTGATTTCCCCACAGCCTGAAGAGAGAACAACCATCACTAAGAATGGCGAGTTTTGAGTCCCCAGTGTCATGGAGCACTTGAGTCACGATGAACTATGGAGTGTGACTTGGATGACAACATGAAGTGAAGTCCAAGTTTATTAGTCATCATTCAGCCTGACCATCCTGAATGACGACTGTGCATCCTGAATGATGACCGTACAACTCGAATGACCCGATGTCAGTCCAGATGAATGACAACCCGGATGACTAACGTACCAGAGTAGATTCCGACAAATGAGAGATGATCCAGGAACGTGCCGTGTCAGCCGCACGCGCCGACCTGAGGATAGTGCTACGCCTAAGCATGATACATTCAAGACCGACCAATCAGGACCCGACAGCGCGCCAGATCACGACGTCTGGCCGCCAAGAGCTTCGGCATCGCTTGATGAGTGAGCAGCTCCCCCGAGTTCAACGTGACGCCCGGGTATACTGAACCCCAGTATTCCGACAGAAGCGCGTGAGGCGTGTGTTTCGAGCAGAGGAGACCGCCAGAATACCAGATACCAAGAGAAAAGAATGAAAGATATGATAGCCAAGAGAGAGAGAGAGAGGGAGAGAGACAAAAAGAGTTTATTTTGCGTCCTAGAGCCCCGTGTTTGCTTTTGTGGTTTCGAAGACGTATATTTGCCGAGGACGACGACGCCAAGGAGAAACTACCCAAAAGAGGATCCGGAAGGAAGGTCCGTGGAGCTCTGCGCATACTAACGGACGTTCAAGGCCGGGCAACCGCGCAAGGACCTCTCACTGCACGCTCAAATCAAATTAGGTATCCAAAAAGGCTGCTTTCGGGTTGGTCTACCTATTTCATATTACTAGTTGTGGGTGGATACTCGAAAGAGGACCCCTGCATTTCATATTCTTCTGCAGTTTCGGGAGGTAGTAGCCATCACCCCCTGGGAATCAAGCGCGATTGCTTCTGCTAGAATTGTATTTGTTGTTTCCCTCGTTTTCGAGGATGGTGCGCGTTGGGCAAATCGGTATCCGAGTTGTAGCCAAAGTTGACAGGCTGCATATTGTGTGTACAAAATTTGTATTTTTATTGGTTATATTTGAGATTGGTTTTTTGAAGAAAGGTATTTGCTCGTAAGCCTGCCTCTATTCGGAATCTCCCAGTTGAGTAGAACTTGGAAGCTCTCTATATTTCTGTGTATAATTGAGTGTTTTATTTCCGGTTGAAAGAATGTCCGCCACAAGTTAAACGACACCTATAGGGATTACACAAGGTCACACGCTGATTCGAATCATTCTATTGTGTGTTTCGAGTTTTCCAGGGCTGGTCCAACTTGGAAAACCAGTTTTTCAACCCTGGGCGCGTTATACTTCCTCGACCGTCTCACTTCGCTATGCTCTGTGGGAACGGACCCGACCTGACACTGGCGGTAAGAGAGAGATAGGCCGAAGCCAACGACACCTGGATCCTGTACAGTACATTCTAAAGACATCTGGTGAATGACGAGTCGTGGCTGAAGGATGTCGAGATATTTGACGATACGTGTTCCGAGCCAAACAGAGAGCCACTGAGCGTGAGCAAGAAGGCACGATCCACCTTGACGACGTGCCGGACACACTGCTAGCAGATGTCCGATCTTTCCACACTCATGGCACGTCCGTGCCTCTGTCCTGTGTCTCTCTACCACGGCAGTGACAACCTCTCGCCCGAGATTACGGTGTCTCGCGGGATCCAGGACGCATCCGAAATCGCGATAAGGTACATCTAATACTCAGGCAAAGTGCTCATTCCATCCTTCGGCGCAGTGAACAGCTTCATCGCCGTCGCGGGCGTAATATTCGTCTTGAACGTCTCCAGCATCTTCTCTATGATGTATTACACTGTGGATATCTAGGCCTACCTTACCTCCACTTGCTTGTTGTAATAGCGATCCGCACTGTCCAACAAGTAGTGGCGCACAGGCCCACCTTGACGTCTTCGGACTACACAAATCCGCACGCGAACTGCTCCAGAGCGACTTGCCGCTCGAATTGTCTCCCCCACTCTATAAATTCAGAACGGAGGCTCACGTATAGTTCTTTGACATCAAAAGGTCGGAACGCCAGCGTCTTCTGGGGCGCATCCGGATACTTCACCATTGCTGGGGCGCCGACCTAGCGGCATACAGCCGCTGCAGTTTCGGCATGGATATGCTGTACCCCGGCTGCCGCTCTCCAAAATACTGCTGCCCGGCCACTACTTCGTTGCGTGCATGGGGTCGGCGTTTTCGGCGAGCCATCCAATGAATCGATGTGCATCCGCGCGCCTCTTCCAAATCCGGACGCGAACAGGTTGAGGTTAATAGGGGGCGTCATAGGCTGGTCCGTGGCGCGCGCACGCACCTTCTCCTCGCCCAGCTTCTCTTTCATCTTGGTCTGCATCTCCTCAAGTCGTTCCAGACGCTTCGACATGCATCGCATTAGTTCCAGCGGATCGGAGGTGTTGTGAACCTTGCCGCCTCCGGCGTCCCCACCAAAAGCGTTGCCGCTGTCCCGTTCGCGGGCAGCGGAGGTGCTTGTCTCTTCTACCAATCCAATCTTGACGCGATGGGTTGCCATCGGTGATGATGCGGGTGGATCCTTGCGCGCCTCGTCGGCGTTGGCGCAAAGGGTTGGGCTCGTCACCTGTTAAATGCCTGGGCCGTCCCACGGACCGCAGCATCATCCCTAGAATTCGATGAAGTCAAAGGGGAGGCTAGGGTCTCTCAGCCAGTCGTAGTCCACCACCTGTGTGGCCCCTCCGAGGAACAGTTCCCCAGCCCCCAGAGCTGCTGCGCGACACATCCAGGCCCTCGTGGTATCCACTCTTTCCAACATCTGGGCGAGTGGCCCGCGGGTCTAGACGCCGTAGACCACGTCGCATAGAAGCTGCAGCTGTTCATCTTCGTGCTGCTGCACCTCGTCTTCTCCAGCGACAAGCTCTGGCTGCAGGCGGCGCCCTCCTCTTCCCCATTCTCACCGGCGGCCCCCGAGACGATCGTCCTCCTCGTCCTCTCAGAAGCAGCGTTGGACGCCACCGTCGTGACAAAGCGCAGGCGTGTCCTGTTACACCACCCTTCACTCAAATTAGTGAGACCCTGGTTTTTGATTTTTATCGGGTAAAAACGAATGTTCGATTAGCTCCTGTGAGTTCAAATTGGGTTTATCTGAAAACTGAGAGTCGCTTTCAGGATGATACTCTAGCGAGGCTACACATTCGGTGGTGAGGCCGTCGGGAGATCTCAAACCCATGGACCTCTCGAGTGCGACAGCTGCTGGCTCTCATCCCTGCGGGTGGCAGCGTGCGGGAGACAACAAACCGTATAGCTGACGGACGTATACTACGCCGCGGGTAATGCATAACTTGAATTCGTACGGCAAGCTGGAGGAGAAAGGCTACATGCTGGTTTACAGAGGGGGTGTAGTAGAATCCGATTGAACAAACTCACGAGGGAAGCTGGCTCTTTCTGTAAACCCTTGGTTGTATTGTAGTATGCAAGTCTTAGAATGAGATCGGTCAAACCTCTCGTCAGGTGCTCTTACACTGCTGTAGTGATACCTGCTCTAGTTTTACCCACCTCAGAGTCTTATCCTACGCCAGCTTTAGCTGAGGTCGTTCCCTACCATGAGCTCGGTGCGTGGTCAGGTCATGAAGACCCTCGCTCCACTACACCGCCCTACCAAGACTTGACCACGCGCTTCGAAGTGGCCCCGCCCTGGATTTGTTGATAATGCTCCACGAATATACTGAGGTACCAATGTCCTCGTACATAGTACCGACAACTTTAGAACTTCAACTTGAAGTCCTAAACTTGCTCCAACGTTGGATGTAGTTGAACTTCACTTGACGCGGTCCCGTACTGCTTCATCATCACTGGGATATCCTTGAACAGTGAACTGAGCGACTCCCAAGAATCCTTAATTGGCTCCAGACCCTTCCACCCTACTAGTATATCGTAACACCTCTTCGCCGAGTTCCACTGGTGATCTTTGAGTTCCGCGACTGTGAGGACAATACCTTGAGCAGCCATGTGCTCACGGATTTCCTCCGTCACCTCAAAAGACTCATCGGCGTAGAACTTCAAGCGTGAAGCGTGCACATCTGATTCCGCGTCAGTCACTAGGTGCTGCACGCGAAATGAGTGTTCGTATGTCCCCATCACTTGGTACGACCAATCCAGGTGACTAGAAGCTTGTCGTTGTGTTTGGGTCCACTCTGGGTCGTAGGCGAAGTCTGGTTCCGCTTGGTTTGCTCCGACCTTGCCGTCTGCACCTTGCTGTGCATCTCCTGCATACGATTACGCAGTACGGACAACTTCCGTTCAAGATTTCGAGATGCCAAGTCAATCGTGACGAGATCTCCTGTATCGCTGTCGAGCCCGAACTCTAGTGTAGAGGCAGCAGGCAGAACGCAAAACAGCTCTACTGGGGCTTTATTTGCAAGAGACGGCACCGGTGTGTGGTTCAAGCTGGCCTGCACCACCGGGACGAAATGAGTCCAATCTCGGATGTCAACCTTGCCTTCAAGACACATAGCCCTCAAGACCTGAACAATGTCCCTGTTCAGTCTCTTGATGGATCCATTTATCCACGGATAGTATGCCACCGTGAAGCGCTGGTTACTGTTGAGGCGCCTTGCCACCTCGGCCACCATTCGGTTCTTGAAGTGTGTACCCTGATCGCTTATCCAGACTTTAGGTGCACCATATCGGCTGTGCCAGTCCAATATCGCTTCAGCTGCCACTGCTGCTTTCGGGAGTGCCCACGGAACGAGCTCACAGAAGTGTGTTGCGTCGTCCTTGAGTACGAGCAACTACTTATAGCTGCAGTAGGATTCACCAAAACGCACGAAATCCCAATGCAAAGCTCCATTTCTTTCGTCACAACGGAATGTCTCTGCCCTTGGACGGTTCACCATATTCCCTCCTTTGACGTACTGGCACATGAGGCAGTCAGCTAGGGAAGTCTTGACCATAGCTGAGAGGTTCCAGTCAAAAACCCGCCGGTTCACGACGTTCATCAGAGCGGCACGACCTCGATGACCCTGTGATCCACAGTGGCTGATCACTAGTAGCCGCTTCAGCAGGCTGGACTCGCCGGCGGGATCCAAATGCGCCCATTGCTACACAGCAAGCCATCATCTCTTCTCGACAAACCTTGCGGGCGCTCCACGATATGTCGCTGTTGAGCTGCAAGCAGCTCATCGGTAGTTGGCCACACAAAGTTACCATCACTGAACGTGCGGATCGGTACACGGCTGCTGGTGTTCGTAGCTGGTTCGACTTCCTCTTCGCGTTCTCGACGCAACGTGACTCGCTTCACTGCTACACTTGAAACGCCAGGAGTTCCAGCCCACCTGGACACCATGTCCGCCCAAACATTGTGCACGCCGTCGATATGCTCGATGGAGTATCGATTCTCCACTAACTTCATCGCCCAACGTAGTAATTTGCCCCGAACATGCTTCTTCACTTTATGCCCGGGTGTAAATACGTGTATCAGGTTACGGTGGTCGCAGTACATGCGGAAACCACGCGGTCACAACAGTAAGTAGCTGAGCTTATCGCACGCACCGATAATTGGGTACGCCTGTTTCTTAATGACGCTCCAGTTCTTCTGTGCTCCAGTGAAGGTTCCACCGAGACAAATAAACAGCTTATGATGTTGGTCCTGGATGTCTGCATCGCTTTTCCAGTTTGCCACCTGACAGACAATCACCGACCAGCCAACGTCGGACGCATCCATGAGAAGAATCATCTCAGCATCGGGCTCTGGGAAAGCCAGGGTGGCCGTATCCGCCAGAGCCTGCTTCATCTTGTCGTACGCCTCGCGTTCCTGCTCGGAAAGTGCGACTGGTATCCCCGCTGCCACCCGCTTCGTTCTCCTGGAAGCCTTTGCGATTGCCTCATCCAAAGCTTCCTGCAGAGGACGAGCCAATCTCGCGTAGTCTATAATGCTGTCTCGCATCCAGTTAGCTGAACATAAGAACTGCTGGAGTTCTCCAGCGCTGTTCGGGTACGACATGTCGGTCAGAGCCTGAATACGTTCGGTATCGTGTCTGACACCTTCGCCATTTATCACCTTTCCGCACCACTTCACTTCGCGTTTGTACAGGCAGGACTTGGTGACGCTAAGCTTGAACCCAAACTTTGCAGTAAGCTCGAGCAGTAGCTGTAACTTGTCGAGGTACGTGTCAATGTCAGCAGCGTAGAGCAGCAAGTCGTCAATCCACACTAACAAGTGCTTGTACCCCAACCTCACGTAGCAACGCTCGATCGTCGATTGAAAATGCAGCGCGGCGTCTGCACTGCCCTGCGGCACCCGTCGAGGAGTGTAGATCTTCCTGTGTGTCATGTATGACAACAACTTCTGGCACTCCTTGGCGAGAGGGAGCTGCCAGTAGCCTTTGATGAAGTCAAACAGTCCGAAGTGGCTGCAACATCTCACTTTCTCCAGATGAACGTGCAAGTTGGGCATTAAGCCAGCCATTGGGGCCGTCTGCACGTTGAACGGCTTGTAATCCACCGTTTGTCGGAATGCGCGGCCGCCTCGCTTTCGCACTGGTACGGCTGCACAAGCCCAGCGACTTGTCGGGTTCTCGTAAACCCAGCCCAGCTTGACCAACATTTCGTTGAACGACTCTAGAAGTGCCTGGTACTCAGGAGCGTACTTACGAGCTTTGGCTTTGTACGGTTTGCAGCCAGTCTCCATCTTCACTCTCATCGGCTCAACATTGGCCGGGGGGTCATTGCCGAGGCCAATCCGCCAAAGGTCGTGAGCGTACGCGATGGTGCGTAGCCTCTCGAGTTTGTCCGCAGGAAATCCTTCAGACAAAGCCTGCTCAATCATCAACTCCACCGCCAAACGAATCGCGACTTCGTCATTGTTATTTGCCGCCACGTCAGGGACTTCTTCATCATCGTCTCCATCGTCTCCGCTTGATGATGCCACCAGCTCCAACTGCCGCCAGACATCAATCCCGAGCAGCTTCAGAACATCGTCACCAAGCAGAAGTTCATCACCTTCATTCTTCAGGATCACGCACGTTACTGGTTTGAAAATGTTGACAGGGCCTGCAGCCGTCATAAGTGACAGCCGCAGCTTTGTTGACTCACTTGCCCACGTCTTGTTTCCACCCGGTAGGTCACACTCGATCGGGCGTACCAACTTCGTCACTTCGAAGTTCACACCTTGCTAACCAACTTTCGCTAACGTCGTGGAGCTGATGCACGAGATCTCAGCTCCAGAGTCCGGACAGTACTCCACATCCACAACACCACCTACACGCAACATACGGGTTTGACCATGCCGGTCAGGCAGACACGCGCTAATTCGCTTTAGCTTTGCGGTGCCTCCCTGGTTTTTGCTTTCGTGCTGGACTGGCATCACCGTCTGGTTTCTCGGGGCAATCGGCTTGCCGATGTTGACCACCACAGGTCCAACACCCGCCCTTCGGTCCTGGTTGGGTTTGCTCCGAGCTGGTCCGAAATACCTGGCGAGGAGCGACCTGCGGTCGAGATCCCCGAGATTTTCCACTCTCCATCACAGTCCTCGCACGATTTGGAGGACGTGTTGCCGCTGATGGCTTCGCATCATGCCCCGATGATCTCCTTTTGTTCCGGGACAGAGCTTTATCATCTCGATCAATCTACAAAGCCTTTTCACTGACAATCGTGAACAGCTCAGCGACGCTCGACTTTGCGGCAGGCAACCGGAAGTCGATCTCGTTCTTCACTCTTGCTTTTAACTGGTCAGGTAAGCAGTTTAAGATAACCTTGCATGTTTTCTTGGTTCCATCGTCACCCGAAAACAAGCCCGTCAGGCCGTAGTTCTTGACGATCGTGTTGCACAGGTGAAAGTAATCCATGACTCTGGCGTCGATGTCCGTTTTGTCCGTGGTCATCAAAAGCTGGTCCTGGAAAAGCTCGTCAATGTTCGGCAGGGTGTTGATCTTAAAGCTCTGCACGCTCTTCATGATCCAATCGCAGATAAACTCGTCCGTGAGCTCCTCCTTCTTGTTGTCCCATTTGGTCTCGCGCAACGTCTCATGGAAGCTGTCATCAAAGGAGTTCCTGATGGACCTCATGACTGACTTCAAATCCTCCTCAGACGCCT
The DNA here is from genome assembly GCA_030463285.1 of Phytophthora europaea. NCBI lineage: Eukaryota > Oomycota > Peronosporomycetes > Peronosporales > Peronosporaceae > Phytophthora > Phytophthora europaea. Next base: position 2,013 of record JAHQIV010000004.1, on the reverse strand, counting down.
CCCAACGCGCCCTCATGATCTCTTGGTACTCCAGACGAAGGTCAACCCAGCGGGTAAGCGCTTCGTGCGACATGTCTTCCACCTTTAGCGGCGCCGAAACCGCGAAGATCGGGTGGGCCACGGTGGGATAATCCAGTTCCTGGTTGTTGGCTCTCGATATTAAACCACCTTGCAGCCCAGCCGGAGCTGCAGGAGCCTCATCTCGCCGAGATGTATTGGTGTTTCCGCTGCGAGCGGGTTTCTTGCCCTTGCCTCGGCTTCGCCCACACGCGCAGATGCTGTTTCCAACGTCCTTGATCGCAGCGCTCGCCCGGTTCCTGCCGCTGGTTGGGTCACATCAGGAGCCGCAGACGTAGCAGTCGCGGTAGCGCCAGTCAGCGTAGATCCGTTGTCCATGTCGTTTTCTTGAACACTCAAGATAACGTTGAAGTAGAATCCGATTGAACAAACTCACGAGGGAAGCTGGCGCTTTCTGTAAACCCTTGGTTGTATTGTAGTAAGCAAGTCTTAGAATGAGATCGGTCAAACCTCTCGTCAGGTGGCCTTAAGTGTGCGCAATACCACCAGTCCAAAAATAGACAGTCGGGCAGAGACAGCGGAGATTACTCGCCGATTGAGGGGTGATCTGCGTGGACCTGAAGGGTCCGATGCCGCCCAGGGACTGACTGAAAAACCGGAACATGATCAACTTCGTGGACCATAACAGCAATTACTACAGTGTGTTGCTCGCGCGCTCAACAGAGGCTGCGGCAAATCAATTCATAGCACTTCTTAGTGTTCTTTGCGAAGATGTCCAATTTGCAAGATTCACGTTCTCCGTACTGGTCTTGGAGAAGAGTACGAGAACGTAGCTTTTATTGCAATCGGACGGGGGTTGCTCAACAACGAAGCGAGGGTCGCAACCAAGCCAGCAACGGCAAGGCGAAAAGGATGCACCGTACCATCATGAATATGGCGCGTTGCGTAATATTTGCATGTGGTCTCCCACTGAGCTTTTGAGGAGACGCAGTACGCGGCGTGGATATTGCATCGGCCGGCGACCAACTCGAACTCAGGGCGCTTCGCCGATGAAACAGCTGACCAAGTACACGCCGCCCCTTGGCGAGATCGTGGTGTATAGATCGCCGTGCACTGTGTTCCGGGGTCCGATGAACAAGCATTTATCTCACGCGCACAGTAGAGAATGATTGTGGGGATCGGCGAAAAGACGAAGGGGTACCGGGTGTACCAGCCGAAGGACAAGGTCGTTGTGACCACGCAGCACGTTACTAATATAGATACACTGGACAAAACGACAGAATGAGCAACTGCAGCGGCTGTACCTGACTGAGGAGGAAGATGCAGTCCAGGAGGAGACCGCTGCTGCGGCTGCTGGGGTCAAGGGAGAAGACCAAGCTGCAGAAGCCAACGCCGGGCTATCAATCGGCGAAGGGGCACGCGCCAATGGCGCGACGAAAGTGAATAAGTAACCCAGACGGAAGAAGGGCTGGACGAGAGAACGCCCGGTGACTCGGCCAATTGACCGTCAGGCACTGAGGGAGCCGTACAACATGAGGAATCCGGGCGGGACGTGATTAACAACGTCACGGAAGCGGGTCCGGGGGGCTACCGGGTGGTTAAAGAGGTACCTGGCTGGGACCAGAGTCTGCGTCTGTGGATGGAGGGTCAGCGGCAAGCGAGCGAGCCGCTGGAAGTGGTCGGATACAGCGATGCCGACTTCGTAAGGAGGATCTCAAGTCGGTTACTGGGGGCTTGGTCACCGTGGATGGAATGCGGGTGAGCTGGATATGCTAAATGCATAGGTGGGTGTCCCTGTAGAACATGGAAGTCAAGTATACAACAGTGTCGGTAATGGGGTAAGAGCCATTACATCATTGCTGTCGTAAGCTACAATTTGTACTAGTGAACACGAATTAATCTATCAACCTAGACATTAGGCCACCTAGAAGATGTATAATATGGTGTACGTACCATATAACTTATAAATCAATACAGCTATCGACACGATTTCAA
>JAHQIV010000003.1:0-72973 GCA_030463285.1 Phytophthora europaea | reverse complement strand
GCACGCGTGCGCGACTCGGCTTGCGGTGGCTCGAACGCGAGTCGGAGGTCACTCTGGATACTCTCCAGAGTAGGGAACGCTTCGTGGTTGACGACGAGCTTGCCAAGAGCCCATTCCTTGGCCTTTCCGGACAGGCGAGACAACAGGAAGTTGACTCTCGCCGTCGGCGCTTCGATCATCCTCGAAGCGATCGCAACGTCGACCGCGCGGAACCATCGGTTCAGCGGGAGGCGGTCTTGCCCGACGCCGGAGTAGGTCGACGTCTCCATCTTCACGGCGTCGTTCCGTGAGGAGCGCGAGGGAGTTGGTACTCGCCGCTTCGCTTCGGCGAGCTCGCGCTCCATGAAATCTTGGATGGCTTGGCGCTGTTGGTCGGGGGTTGCTGAGCTCAGCAGCGACGTGACAGCGAACTCTCCGGACACCGCCACGAAGCGGTGTAGCGCTTGCCATTCGACGGTGGGGAGGTGGGGAAAAGCCTCATGCTCCAGGGTCATCGCTGGAGCCACCGACGGCTTGTATTCACTTATCTCGAACTTGGTCATTGAAAGGACTACAAAGTGCTACCTGGTATAGTGGGGTAAGAAGTACCGTCACTAGCGTACGCTATAATTACAACAGGAAGCTCACGATAGTAATAATAATAAGGTGATGTTTATTGTGTTACTGAACTCCTAAAAGCTCGAACTCTAACAACCATTCCAGCTAGGCGTGTACATCCTAACAAGTTCCGCTCGCTTTTATCCCCTCCGCCGGCTACTTTCTCCTCTCCTCTCCTCCCATCTCTTCATATCTCCTGTCATGAGATCCTTCACTCCCCTGAGCAATAGCTGGTGACCTTCGTCTTCTCCCGCCACTTGCATCATACTCCGTCCTGTTTCCATAGTTGCATTGGTCAACCAGTCGGCCCCCATGTTGTACGCGCGGTAATGGTGACTCCAGCTCAACACACCGCATTGGTCAGCTAGTTTCAGTGCCAATATGTACCAGTACAATAGCTTCTTGGCCTTGGGCGGCCTCCGGTTCTCCATCATCGTGAGAATCAAAGCACTATCCCCCATACATGGAGTCCGCTCCACCGCTTGTTCACGGCATGGGTTAACAATCTGTGCAGCCCCACAAACTCGGCTACATTGTTGTTCGTCGTCGACCGCCCCAACGCCGTAGCTGCCACCCACACCACTTCATATCGTTCGCCTCGTTTCTCCATGATCACACTTCCACTGCCTCCTGCGCCTGGGTTTCCACGAGAACCCCCGTCGAACAAGCTAATCCGTGTTACGGTCCCTCCAGCTAGAGACGACATCACCTCTTCCCCGCTGCTCCATTGCTGGTGTATTTGTGCCACTACTTTCAAGCGCGGCAACGAGCTGCTCGTCACCGGGGACAAGCCCAATCTGTACCGCGCAAACGCCTCCGCCACCATCCGCTGCAGATCTTTCACTACCTCCGTCAGCAACGGCACCAAACTCGCGATAGTAGAACCAAGTGTTAGGTTTGGGGCAAATTTAACTATTTATTTATGGAACGGGAGCGGGGGCTCCCGTCCTCTTTGTGAACCACTCAAATCTAAATCGATGCCTGATTGGTTGAAATGGGTCTGGCTCCCCACTTTCACCCAATCAGGTAATGACAACAGTGCACACGCTAGTCGTGTGCTTTCGTGCATGTAGCCATGTGGCTTCTACCTACTTATGTAACTCTGTCTACCTACTTACGTAACCGTAGCCAGCCCGTTACACGAGGTCGAGCTTTGCGAACTTGTAGCACGTCAACACGGTAGGAGTGGCCTCCAGATTGTCCAGATGCTAGGTTTCGAGCTGAATTTCCTACAGCTCGTTCTTGATGTACTGAAGCACGCTACCAACAAAGTCTTTGGGGTGGTAAATGTCACACCCCAGCAGTATCGAGCAGGTCTCGTTCATGCTGATTACTTTTGCAACATTTCCCCTGCACGCCGGGTTGGTCGACAGAGTGTCAATCGCGTCCAAAGTCCGTCAGGCCATCGGTTTTAATCTCTTGTCCACCGCACCAGTGTGTGCCCGACTAGCAACACAACACTTTCTGATTTACGTTCGTTCAATCAATACACTCGTTCGTCCAAATGCTGCCGTCTCCTACCGGCGCGGCCCGCATAAACTACGAATCATCGGTGAACTGTTACTTAGCCACTCGGGTCTCTTCGCCTCGGACGCCCACCCTCGTGCAGCCGTCAGTCAGCTTGGACAGTCCGTCCGCCCCTACGCCGCGACTGGTCCTGCTCGCGCTGCTCCGTGCGGTCGACTCTGTAGTCTTCCGCCCACCCGTTCGTCCGTCCGTGTCGCGGCAGTCGCTGCCACTTTCACTCTTCAGTGCCGATCTTAAAGTGAGCGATCCACTCGCCCCACCGCCACTCAGTCGCCCACCCAACGTGACTCGACATTTTTCGTTGCGTGCCGACTGCTCGCCGAGGGTCCTTCAAAGCCAGGACGGCGAATCGTTGACCGCCTGATCGCCTCGTCAGCCGTCGTGCGTGCTACCCAGCCATCGTTCATCCGCCCGCCCGTTCTGCCAGCCACCGCCTTCGCCCGTCCGTCTAGTCCGTATTGGTAGCTGCTGTCCGCCACCCTGTTACACTCTGATGGTGGAGAAACGGTTGACCCAGTAGCTCTTAGCACGCTGGTGCACGCTCTTTAAGTACAAGTGCGTGTACGGGTACAGCCCCATTTGACCTCGATCACCTTACTATTGGTCTTTAGCGATTCATTCGCAGCCGCGATCGTCACTTTGACGATCTCGAAGCACTTGAGGGCCAACTTCGCACGCAGAGCCAAGTTGGGTAGGTTCAGCGTCACAACCCCGAACGATCCCGTCAAGGAGTAAATCCGAAGATGTCCCCGCTCGAGTGTGGAGCTTCTGGGTGCCCAGACGCAGACGACAGCACACCGATCGGAAGTCCGCCCGGTTCAGGTCAGAGTTGACGAAGTTGGCGAAGTAGGGCACGTCGTACTTGGCCGTCATCTTCCACACGGGCTTGAAGCGCGGCGACCCCCAGTCGGATCCATCGATAGGTTGTACGTCGGAATAGTGAAGCTGAAGATGGAACCGTTGAAGATGGAATCGTTGCTGTCGCCCTGGATCATGATATCGGCGATCGCCTTGTTGAACATGTCGATCTCCTCTTAAAAGTCGCCGTACACCCACGAGGGTGCTGCTTACCGCAGATAATGCGTGTGCAATAGATCAGCCAGCAGTGTAGATCCTCTCCGGCGATGGAATGAACATGTGAGACCCTGCCACAGCACTTAGTCAGCATTATACGTATTAAATTGCTGTACCACTGCCTCCACGCATGAGGCGATAAAGATTTCCCCTGCGCAAGATATAGGTGGTAGTCTGTCTTGCAGAGGACGTCCAAAAGTGTCTCAAAGTATGGGAATAATACTCTCCAGCCGTTTGGGACACTTTTGGATTTTGGATGGAATTTTGAACATTTCCCCAAAGCGTTTTAGGCCGTGTTTGCTCGGCTTCAACGAAGTGAAGATCATACGGATCGAAGGATCGGTTTTGCGGTAGGTGGGAAGTACGCACCTCTAATATTAGTTGTCGTCAGTAGGGTGTTGGTTGTAGCCCTCGGTAGAGGTCACTTTAGCTTTTGCTTCAAGGCGCAACAGCCTCTCTTCGCAGTTTCTTTAGTCAACCCTGCTCTCCCTTCTCCAATATGACACCTGCCTGCCTCGCCGCCAACGCACTTGCCTTTGTCGGTCCCGCTCATGCTTCGACACTCTCCGAATATTGCTACGATAGGATGCAACGTGTTGAATGGGGACAAGGCAGCCGTCTGCGTCGTTGGTCTGGACTCTGACAGCGATGAACAAGAAATTCAGGTGTCAGTATCTGCGTTGGAGCTCAGAGTCGTCGACTAGACTGAAGCCGATCTCTGGCCGGGTGACTACGTTGGGCACCCTGTTGCCTTACCACTCGACCATGCACAGACCAGTGGGCCTACGGTGCTTTATGAAGTATCGGTAGGTGGAACCGCACTCAGTGTCATGGTTGTTGTGACATCGGTCAGGCTCCAAGAACCACTGCGAATTATCAAGGCAGATCCAATCACGTACGCTCTCCAAGTAGCTGTCACGATTTTCAACACAAAGGAACTACTACAGCAGCAAAATACGGTTATCGCCGCCTGACGCGAGAGCCGTGGGGAGATTCTGGCATCGATGAGGTTGCTTCTCACTGTTCCGTTCTTACCTAACGACCTGATAGCCCTAGTTCGTCCCCACGACCTGAGTGTTGATACAAGACGGGTGAACGCCTTTGTCGTCCAGGATGTATAGCGTACATAGGATAGGAAAACTGGTATTCCAACTTGGACCAGTCCTGTGAAACTTGAAACACATAATCGAATGACTCGAGTCGCCGTGTGACCTTCTGCAATCCCTATAGGTGTCGTTTGTCTTTGTCGGACCGTCTTTCAACCGGAAATGTAACAATCAATTAGATACAGAAATACAGAGAACTGCCAAGTTATACTCAACAGGGAGATCGTGAAGGGAGGCAAGCTTACGAGCAAAGATCTTTCTCCAAATAACCAATCTCAAATATAACCAACAACAATACAGAGTTTGTACACACAATATGCGGCCTGTCAACTTTCGTTACAACTTGGATACAGGTAGAAGCCGAGTTGCCCAACGCGCACCACCCTCGAAAACGAGGGAAACAACAAATGCAATCCTAACAAGCAATCGGGCTTGAATCCCAGGGGGTTATTGCTACTACCTCCCGAAACTCCAGAAGACTATGAAATGCAGGGGTCCTCTTTCGAGTATCCACCCACAACTAGTAATATGAAATAGATAGACCAACCTGATGGTAGCCTTTGTGGGTACCTAATTTGATTCGAGCGTGTAGTGAGAGTTCCTTGCGCGGTTGCGCGACCTTGAACGTCCGTTGGTATCCACAGAGCTCCACGGACCTTCCGTCTGAATCCTCCTTTGGGTAGCTCCTCCTTGGCGTCGTCGTCCTCGGCGAATATACGTATTCGAAATCACAAAAGCAAACACGAAGTCCACTTGGGCTCTAGGACGCAAAACAAACTCTGATTATCTCTTATCTCTCCCTCGACTATCATTTCGTTCTTTCTTTCTCTTGGTATCTGTTCTGGTCTCCTCTGCTCGAAACACGCGCTTCTGTCGGAAGACTGAATTTCAGTATACGCGGACGTCTCGATGAACTCGGGGGGGGGGGGCTCACTTATCAGGCGATGGCGAAGATCTAGGCGGTCAGACATCGTGATCAGGCGTGCTGTCGAAGCCTGATTGGCCGGTCTTGAAGGTATGATGCTCAGGCGTGGCACTATCCGGCACCGGCCTCAGGTCTGCACGTGCGACTGACTTAGCACTTTCTTGGATCATCTCTCATTGATCGGAATGTACTTGGGTACTGGGGTACATCGGTCATCCGGATTATCATTCATCCGGACTGGCATCGGGTCATTCGAGTCGTACGGTCATCAGCCAGGATGCACAGTCGTCATTCGGGATGCATGAACTTGGACTTCACGTCACACTCGTCATCTGAGTCACACTCCATAATTCAATGTGATTCAGGTGCTCCTTGACACTGGGGACTCGAAACTCGTCATTCTTCGTGGTACTCGTCGTTCTCCCTTCAAGACGTGGGGACATTACCTGGGTTTGTCGGACCTTGGGCTACTTGGATGATGGCTCGGTTCGTCATGGAAGGCTACTCACCGGGATACATTCACCGGGAGTGTTTGACCCCTTGAAATGGGTATCTGCCATAAAGGAATTTGGCGGCCGGACAGGGCGGTATGACTCCATCCAGAAGTCGGCCCTCTTCGGGTGGGACGCTTCCGTGCCTGTGAGCCTATACGTGTTCCGAGCATTTTCTTCCCGCGGTCTTCAATCAGTCAGTATCTTCGAGTGTCCCACACTTGTACCATTTCAAATTACTGGTTATCAACTCGTAATGTCTGTCTCTTGTGACCAGGCGGCTGCGAGCCGGTGACTCCGAAAAATTGCCAGTTGCCTCGTGGCAGTGTTGTCAAAGTACGCCGCCAACACATCCTCGACTGTTTAATAGGTGTCGCGAGAAGAGCAGTCTCGACATCTACAAAGACCCCGAAGCTTTGGCCGAAGCTGGTGGAGCCCTAGTAAGTGGCTCGGATCAACCGGCTTTTCGTCGCACCGACGAAGACCTCCTTAGTGTTTAAGTGAATCCGACATTGACGATATTTGCGACATTCAACAGCAGAACAGCGTGCTGGGGAAACGGTCCCGTACGCTTGAGTCATCACACCAGGTTCGACGTGAAATCCACGTGGGGATGTATTTAACAGCGACGGAATCTTGAGTGACGACGAGCTTGAGCCGGACCTAGCCGCATTCAGGCCATCCACCACCCAGCGTCGGGTTAGTCGGACCATGCTTCACCAGAGATTTCAAGGCAAGTATTGCCCATATATATTCGAACGCATGCAACAACCAGTCAACACGCCGTTGCCGGCTGTGCCTCCTGTCTACCGGAATCTTCTCGACTATGGATTTGTTGTTCACAGTTTTCGTTTAATGCACTGCCTACTTATGAGATTGGGTGCAGGCCCAAGCCTCCACCATCCGCTTTACGGATTTCTCTGAACAAGACACGCTGCGTTCAGCGGCCCCCACAACTTGTGGTGATGCTAGTAGTGCTCTACGGGCATTGCGTGTATTTGCACGTCATTTTTACGACAAAGCCGTCATGGATTTTATTGATGCAGCCAGTGCCATTCTAGACAGCTGCAAATGTGTCGGAGGTAGTGATGCGGTCGGCCGGACGCTTTCAGTATTTTGGGTGACCGACGCCGCTCAGGAAGTGAATTCTCTCGCATCGACGAAGGGCTGCTGGAGATTATTGACCTTCGCCGGTCTCACCGTTCTGGTGAACATTCTACTCAATGGACTCGACCTGACCAAGACGCCTCGTGCCAACCTAGAGGTCCCCCTCGACAGTCATCTATTCCTGCCAACGGGTTAGCCGCTTTACCACGCCAAAGGCATAAACGACTCTGCATGAAAACAATATCGGTGGTGGGTTGCTCAGGCGATGGACGTGGTGGGACTTTCGATAGCCAACGGGCTCACTTCCGCCCCAAATCGCTTCCCGATGTCGTCCAGACCTACATCGCAGAGAACTACAAGGGGCTCACAGAGGTGAAACCTAGCTTAAAGCCCGAGGCGTGACGTCTACGACCTCAAAATGGTTTATGTATTAAATGTGATGTCAGTGTTTACGTCAAACAAATCAACTATCCTTTACGCGTCAGATACTCGGTCGACTAGCAGAAATAGCTGAGCTTGAATGACACAAGCGGCTGTGTACGTTTGCTGCCGTATTTAATATCGCGACGCCTACACCTGACACCAACCATGATGTCATCGATGTTTCCTCCGCCAAGTTCTTGCCGAATCTTGCTCTTCGCTCGAATACCTCGCTTCCAAAATACGTCCAATTAATGCGAGGCCAAACTCCGACCGATGCCAGACCCAACAAGGTGTTGCATTATTCCAGTCCGTATCCAGCAAATGCGAGAGATATCGCCGGTGGACCACGATTGTAAGAGCTGTTGTGCAACCCCGCAGGACGCAAGCGAACCAACTGTGCAATCAATCCGGCCTCAAAGGCACATAAGTGTACTTGTCTAACAGGGTGGCGGGTGACAGCTGCCCAGACGGACGAAACGGACAGGCGAACGCGGCGGATGGAAGAATGGGCGGGCGGATGGACGATAATGGGGAGGGGCGGATGAACGAGGACTGGACAGCACGCACGACGGCTGACGAAGCAAACAGGCGGTCAGCGATTCGCCGACCTCTGAAGAGTGGCCTTGAAGGAACTTCGGCGAGCAGCCGACATGCAACGAGAAACTGTTGAGTCAATGTTGGGTGGGTGAAGTCAATGTTGGGATGGTCGGAGTCAACATTGGGTGGGCGACTGAGTGGGCGACCGCGCGATCAACGAGGCCGAGAGAGCGCTTACTTTGGAGAACCACGCAGACCTGCGAGATCGGCACTGAAGAGGGTAAGTGGCAGCGACTGCCGCGACACAGACGGACGGGCAGAAGACTGCATGCACGAAGCAGCGCGAGCGGGACACGGCGAGGAGTTGGTGCAGGGTGGACGGACTGTCCTAGTTGACTGACGGCTGCACGAGGGTGGGCGTCCGATGCGTAGAACCCCAGTGGCTAAGTGACTATCGACCGATGTCTCGGAGTTCTAGGTCCGTGGGATGGCAGCATTTGGACGGACGAGTGTATTGATTGGACGAATACGTAAATAAAGTAGGTTGTGTTGCCTGCCAGTCGGGCGCACACCGGCGCGGTGGACACGAGATTGTCGCCGACGGCCTGACAGATTTTGGACGCGATTGGTATTGTGTCGGCCAACCCCAGCGTACAGGGGAACACACGGAGACACGTTCCATGGTGGTCATACAGGGGACTAGTGACGCTAACGAAGGCGAGAACACGAGGGCAAAAATGAAGACGGTAGTGCGGATCGTAGTGGGCGAAGTGGAGGCAGACGGCAACCCACGGGCGAGTCCGAAACCGTCGGAGGAAGAGACGAAAACGCAAGAAAGACCGCCTGGCGAGGAGTCAAGCTCGACGACGCCAGGAAGATCGCGCCAAGGCGAGCAAGTGGCGGGACCGGCAGCAGCGTCAACCATGGAGGCGGCAACCCCGGTCATGCAGTCAGTATGGGTGCCGAGCCTGTAGCCGCCCTGACCACGGTGATCCAGCAACTTCTCACCACGGTCAACCCGCTCGAAGCGCGAATGTAGAGCCTCGAGACGGCGACGGTGACGGAGGCAGTCACGCGATCGGCAGCTACGGTAGGAACGACGACGACGGCAACGACGGCGGAGGCAGTCACAGTCGGCAGCAACGACAAGAACGCCGCCGGCGGCAGCTACGACGACCCAAGCAGCCACGCAAGTCTCTGTCGCGACGACTTTGATTGGACCCTCTGCGACGGGTCAGCAACGAAGCGAACCGGCAGCATCGCTACCAACGGCAAGCGTGACGACTACGACAAGACCGCCGCTTCGCGGCAGCAGCACCATCGGAGGTGGCTCGGGTTACGACGAGCCCAGCAGAAACGACTTCAGTGCCTGGTCCAGCAGCGACGAATCGGGAATTGGCACTCGACGACGAGGTGGACGACGACACCGAGAATGCGAAGGACCTGGAGCTCACGCCCTACAAGCCCCCTCCGACGGTCTCGGTCTCGACTTGGATCGCGAAGGTTGACTTGGCCGTGGTAGGCGCGTGCTCTCCGGACGTGGCAACTGGACGGATGAAGAGCTCCACTTCATCGTGAGCAACAAGTTGCAGGACAACGCGGCTGGCTGGTGAGTTCAGATGGACCAAGAACTGCCCAGTCGTGAGAAGACTTGGACGAGATTGAAGGCGGCTCTGATGAGGCGGACTGGTGAGCGCCCAGACCAAGCCGTGACCGAGTGGCGAGTATACCAGCGCATGGTGTGTCCGAGCGAGACTTTCGCCGACTTTGTCGCCAGGCTCCGTGACCTGACCGCACAGAACCATGTCAGCGAGCGTACGTTGCTCGCACAGTTCTACCGTAACTTGGACAAGACGACCCGATTGCTAGTGAAGCAAGACCCTATGCTCACGCCTCTGGAGCAGGCGGTGGACAAAGCAACGGCCATCGACGATCCCATCGACAACGTGGCCCAGGGCAAGCTGAACATTGGTCGGGCTTGGGCGACGGCGCCGAATGTGTTCACGGTGCCGATGAGTGGCACTACGGACAGTGTGGCGATCGTTCCGTTGGTTGGCATGACCGCCGACACGTTAACGGCGCAGTTGGCCGCTGAGAGCACGGAGGTGGCGGTCGTCACCAACCCTCAAGGGGTTTACAACAAGTTCACGGGTGCGTGGGACGTCCCCGACGGCCGCTTTTGGAACGAGCGCTACTAACAGCCGACCTAGAAGCATCAGGCGAAAAAAAACGCAACACGACGGGTGATCGGACGGCGAGCGTAGCAGCGGAGGCGCCGAACGGAAGGCGAAGATTCGGGTGGTGTTTGCGGACGGCGAGTCCAGCGATGACTCGACGGAGGGCGCAAAGCAACCCTCGACACAGAGCAAGAAGCAGAAGACATCGGCTCGGCGAACGAAGGCAGCAGTGCGAGTGGCGAAGAAGGAGTTGCAGCGTCCGAACACGATGGCTAGGACGAACCAGTGGCCGCCGAAGGCACGAAATGCTACGCGTGCAGCGGCATTGGTCACTTCACGAGAAAACGCAAGGATCCGGAGGCGATGGCACGCAACGATGCCTACTTGGCTTCGCACATGGCGACCCAGGGAACGTCGTCGGATAACGCGGACCGGGCGTAGCGAGGGGATCGTTACGTCCGAGAAAGCGGTTAATTCCCCTGCGGGTGGGGCGGCGGTGGTGACACGTGAACAGCGGAAGCCGTGGCCACCAGCTCGCACGACTGGAGATGGAGAGCAGGAGCGCGACGAGGGTGAGGACGGACGGATGAAACAGCTGCCTGAGTCGGGTTCATGGGTGGCAGATAGAGGGCGGCAAGTGGAGTCGGCGGGCGGAACCTCGGCGAAGTGGGACGGGAGTGTTGTGGCATCGGAGTTGGCGGCCCACACTCAATTGGATGAACAACTGACGGGGAGAGACGATGAGCGAGCGCGGCGATATGTAGCGACAGTGCGTCCTGCGATGGCAGCAGCGCGCAATGTGCGACCATTGGACGGCGGTGACGACGCCGGGCAGCGGCTTGGAGCTGAGGTAGCCGGCGCCCATGCGAATGACGACGCCGAGCAGCGACGCAGAGCTGAGGAAGGCGACGACAATGCGACTGGCGTGGGCGCTCGGGTGACTGAGGACGTGGTGATGCTCGACGACGAGAGCAGCGCAGCAACAGCTACGAGCAGCTTGACCGTTATTCGACTGTCCAGGAGACGAGAGCCACGAGCGGCCAAAGAGCAGCGGGCAGCCAGAGCGGAACGACGGTGAAGGACGCCGCCGATCCGTGGGGCGCAGGAGTGGGACGCAGGGGTGGCGGCGATGGACGACGAGCGTGTCGAGAGCAGCATTGGCGGGAGGCACGAGACGAGTTCGCTCGGCGACAATAAGAGCCCGATGTGGAGCTCCCTGTTGACGGTGACGTGGAACGTACCAAGGTACGGCTAGCGTAACGACGGAGAGAGCAGACGGACACGTAGTCGACGGCCAGTGTAACGACGTTCGAGGTGTTGGCCGAGGACGGGCTGCCCACGACAACGATGGACGTGGAGGGTGAGATACTGCCACTCAAGCTTGACAGCGGCGCTAGGTACTCGGTAGCTAGGACTGATTGGATGATGCGCGGCGAGCGCGTGAATCGACGAGCCCCAGTGGACGTTGTCGAGAACATTGGCGGCTTCGTGCTGGTGGTGGTGGGTGTGTGTACATTCGATATGAGAACCGCGTTCGGGCAGATGCTGACGTTGGAGGCATGCATTATCGAGGGCTGTACGGACGAGTTCCTCGTCGGTGTTGACTTCTTGCAGCGTAACAAAACAGTGATGGACTTCTAGCGAAACGAAGTGCGTTACGATGAGAGACGAGGCCAGGTCGTCATCCCATTTCGGACGGACGGTGAAGCCAACGATGTGAAGGTGGCGGCAGAACGTCTCGCTGTGCTTGCACGGCTGGCACGCAGCGCAGTCACATCGGTAGAAGTAGCAGTCGCGGCGCCGGGCGGCGAAGAAGGAATCTTCATCCCGACGACGACTCACGGATCAGTGAAGATGGTGGCGACGGTGACGACTAGCAGGCACGAAAAAGCCATTGTCCCATTGATCGATGTGCCGGGCGGTAGGAGGAAGCTGCCGAACAAGAAGGAGCTGGGCCAGTGGATCACACTGGAGAAGGACATGCAAGTGGTGTCGATGATGGGGCGATCGACCGCGACAAGTTGGACGAATGGCTGCGAGAACTGGGCGACACGGAGACGCCACTCGACAACGAGGATGAAGTACTGGTCGGCGAAGAGGAACCAGAAGCGCGGGCGATGGTGGTACGGCTACTGCGGGCCTACCGTGATGTCTCGAAGGACAAGGGCGACTGTCCGCCGGTAACGGCACTGAATGTACAGCACCACATCGACACTGGCAAAGCGGCACCAATCATGATGAAAAGGCGCCGGCATGCACAAATGGAGGACGCGACGATCGAGAGCAACGTCAACAAGATGCTAGGTGCCGGTATGATTTAAGAGGGCAATCGAGATCTTGGGGGTTCCCCGTGGTGTTGGTCAGAAAGAAAGATGGTGAAGTGCGAATTTGTATTGACTATCGCGCTCTAAACTAGATTACAAAGCGAGATGTGTATCCGCTTCGGCGCATCGATGAGACTTTGGAGGCGTTGTGCGGCACGCGATTGTTCACTACGCTGGATCTACGCTCAGGTTGCTGGCAGATTGGTATGGCTCCGGGCGACCGCGACAAGACGGCCTTCACTACAAAGCAGGGTTTGTATAGATTTGTACGGATGTCCTTTGGATTAATGAACGCGCCTTCATCTTAGCAGCGGGTGACGAACGGCGTGTTGCGCGGGTTGACGTGGTTGACCTGTTTAGTGTACTTGGACGACATCGTGGTGTTCACGCGCGGCGGCATCGAGCGGCATATCGTGGAGCTAGCTACGGTTTTGAAGCGACTTTCTGCTGCCGCTAAAGCTTAAGAAGTGCATGTTCGCTACAAAATCGATGGTGTACCTTCGACGCGAATTGAGTTGGGATGGAGTACAGCGATTGGTGACGGCGGTGGCAGAGTTCCCGCGACCTACGGACGTCGTCGAGGTGAAGAGATTTGTGTACCTTGCCCACTACTACCGGAAGTTCATAGAGGGATTTGGTTCCATAATGGCCCCGATTACACGTTTGCTAAACAAGGATCAAGACTGAGAGTAGACTGAAGCACAGGAGTTTGCCTTCAAGCACATCAAGGCGGGGCTGACCACCAAGCCCTTGCTCGTCTACCCGGATTTCGCTCTCCCTTTCCGCTTGGTAACGGATGCTAGTAAGGTAAGACTCGGGGGTTGCCGGATGCAAGCCCAAGGCCATGACTGGCAGCCGATCGCCTATGCCAGCAAGGCCAATAGTAGCGTCGAGTCAAACTACTCGATCATGGAGTTGGAGTCTTTCGCGGTGGTGGTGTGCAGCAGCTTCTGAAGGCCGGAATGTACCAAGTCATGAAGGTCGGGCGGGCGTACGGGTTGGTGACGATCGTGACACCACACGGCAAGCGAGTCGTATTGCCTTCGGTATTGTGGGCGGCAATCTTCAAAGAAATACATGGGTCAGTGAGGGCGGGACACTTACGCGGACCCCATACGTACGGGCGTGTAGCTCGGCTGTATTGGTGGACGAGGCTGATACGAGAAGTTAACCAATGGGTGCGAGGATGTCAGGAGTGCGGGAGCAGGAAAGCTCGCCCGCGCGAGGTGATCCCACCGCTATGGAGCATTAGAGGTGGCGATGTGGGCGACCGCTAGGCACTGGACGTGGCTGGACCGTTTACAGTGGCGGTCGGCGGGGAGAGATACGTGATCGTGGCGCTGAAGTACTTGACCAGATATGCGGTGGCGAAGTGCGTGACGAGGCACACGGCGGAGAACGTGGCGATGTTCCTGCTGGGGGACGTGGTGCTTAAGTTCGGAGTTTTATTGGAGCTGTTGACAGACGGAGCCCTGGAGATGGTGGGCTAGGTGATCGAGCAGTTCGTGGACCTGCTGCAGGCGAAGCAGACCACTCCGGCCCAATACAGGCCGCAGATGATTGGATTGGTGGAGCGATTTCATCGGTTCTGGAAGGACTATGTGTCTTCGTTCATGTCGAGCAATGCGCAGGACGATTGGAATTCGCAGTGTACGTCTACACACGTCACTCGACCGTGGACTTGACGTCGAATGAGTTGACGATGGGACGACGACTCCGGTCACCGAACGAGTTGTTGCGAAGAACGGAAGTGACGGAGGCCGGCGAACTGGTGCAGTATCACAAACGGCTGCTAGTGGCCATGGAACGGAGTCGTGCATGTGCCGAAGAGGTAAGGATCAAGGAGCAATCGCGACAGGCGCGCTACTACAACCGGAAAGTGCGGCAGCAGCGGACGTTCGCGATTGGTGACCGCGTTTGGCTCTACAACCCGCCACGAGGTCCAATGGCTACGAAGTTCGTTCATCAGTGGATGGGACCGATGCAAAATAGCGGAGACCGCGGGCTACGAGAACTACGTACTACAACGCGAGGACAAGAATGGCGCACCTGAGATAATGATAGCGCACGCGTCGTTTCTGGTGAGCTACCAGTATACTCAGCCCTTGTTGCAGCAGGTGGCAGCTGACTTGAACACGCAACTGGACGATGATGATCAAGGCGGCAACGCAGGCGGTGATGACGCGGCGGCAAGAGCGGATGTACGTACAGCGACGGCAGCTCGTAGCGCAGCCCCGTCAGGACGAGCTTTAAAGAGACGTAGAGGTGCAGTGGGTGGAGCAACAGCGGTGGACGACGCGGGTGGACGACTGGTGGAAACTCGGAGACGACGTCGACGAAACAAGGCCGAACAGTACGTGCTGGTGTACGAGCTCCGAGCAGTGGGACGGGCGAACGATGGTGGACGACGTTGGGTCACGGTGGACGAATACGACGGGCTGCTGCACAACGGTAGGGCCGTGGAAGACCCAAAAAATGAGGAAGTCGTGTAACAGGGTGGCGGATGGCAGCTGCCCAGACGGACGAAACGGACGGGCGAACGCGGCGGTTGGAAGAACGGGCGGGTGGATGGACGATAATTTGGAGGGGCGGATGGACGAGGACTGGGCAGCACGCACGACGGCTGACGAATCGAGCATGCGGTCAGCGATTCGCCGACCTCTGAAGAGTGGCCTTGAAGGAACTTCGGCGAGCAGCCGACATGCAACGAGAAACTGTTGAGTCAACGTTGGGTGGGTGAAGTCAATGTTGGGATGGTCGGAGTCAACATTGGGTGGGCGACTGAGTGGGCGACCGGGCGATCAACGAGGCGGAGAGAGCGCTTACTTTGGAGAACCACGCAGACCTCCCAGATCGGCACTGAAGAGGGCAAGTGGCAGCGACTGCCGCGACACGGACGGATGGGATACAGTCGACGATACTGTTTCCATCCCTGTAGTCAAAATTGAGAGAGCGATTGTCAGAGTAGAAGGTGTGCTCACCGCAGGTATCGCTACAAAAACAGATCTGAACAAGCTCCTAGAAGTATTCCGCCACGTTTCTACATGTTTCGTATTGAAGATCGGCCAATGATGATAGACGGTTGTACAGCTGAGCAGTGGGATGGTGGCTATGACGTCGATTTGGCCATGCTACGGCACTCATTTTTTCGATGTGCAGACATACGTATGCGGGATTCAACTAGGAGTCTCGTTGCCAACCCAATCCCCATGACAGTACCGCCAGAACAGCACCCTGAAGCTCGGTACATTGATGGAGTTGTTGTACCGGCCATCTCGTAGTGTAGCCACCTCCTCGCTCGTGCATTGCAGCCGAATGAACTCTTTTTGTTGGAGTTCGAGCACACAGAGACCCGAATTTGAAGCGCCCATATAGACGTGCGCAGTCGGTACTGCAACGTTGGCAAATTGGGACACATGAATTCTGTTGGAGTGTTTCAGCACGAGCCTTTTACCAACGAGCGCGCGCAGCGGCAACTTTGATGAACCCCCTGTACTTCTCGTCTTGTCTCATCCGTAACTATAGATTTGAAATTGTTCAAGGCAGCCCTGAAGCACAAGAAACACTTCAACGGAATTCATGTATCCCAATTTGCCAACGTTGCAGTACCGACTGCGCACGTCTATATGGGCGCTTCAA
The DNA here is from genome assembly GCA_030463285.1 of Phytophthora europaea. NCBI lineage: Eukaryota > Oomycota > Peronosporomycetes > Peronosporales > Peronosporaceae > Phytophthora > Phytophthora europaea. The sequence continues at coordinate 57,046 of JAHQIV010000003.1, read as the reverse complement.
ATTCGGGTCTCTGTGTGCTCGAACTCCAACAAAAAGAGTTCATTCGGCTGCAATGCACGAGCGAGGAGGTGGCTACACTACGAGATGGCCGGTACAACAACTCCATCAATGTACCGAGCTTCAGGGTGCTGTTCTGGCGGTACTGTCATGGGGATTGGGTTGGCAACGAGACTCCTAGTTGAATCCCGCATACGTATGTCTGCACATCGAAAAAATGAGTGCCGTAGCATGGCCAAATCGACGTCATAGCCACCATCCCACTGCTCAGCTGTACAACCGTCTATCATCATTGGCCGATCTTCAATACCAAATTCCACTGTCTCAGAACATATCCCAGGCAGACTGAACACGATGGTCGATGCTGGTTCGCGCGCATGATGCTGATATGTTGTGGCATTTATGGACAAACCTATTGTCTTCCTCGAAGCATGTGGAGGTATTTCCGTCCTACGACAATTTCTCAGCCGTTTGCTGTGCGGTCACGCCTTAGCCCAAACTACAAACGGAAAGTACCGAGGCTACTGAGATCAGTGACGTCACTCCTCCAGATTGATGAACTGGTCACCTTGGCTTCGATGCGTAAACAGTTCCAGCGCTAACAAGTGGGCGCACTCCGTAATTTACCTCTGGAAATAGGGCGGAAACATGTTGCACCGCGGGAACCAATATTCCAGTCCAAGCTTTCGTGCATTCTGAGATATCATTTGTGGTTTCGAATTGGAACGTTCGCCACAACTGAAAGTGATTCTCCAGGGTATTAAACATCTATCCGACAGGGTGACGAAGAAACAGGACATGACGGCCGCATTTCTTCGGCTTTTTCATCGGTCGCTCACCCTTAAATTTCCTCGCGATGAATTACTGTGGGGCAGCGTTCTGTTCGCCTTTGTATTCCTCTTGTGGAGGTTTGAGTACATCACTATCGGGCAAACTATGAAGTTCGATTATCTCCGCGCAAAATACGTATTTTTCGCGGATTCCAAAGGGAAACCTGCCGACACTGCAACTGCCGTTATAATTGGTTTAAGTGGAGCCAAGAAGACCTATATGACCGCGGAGTGTGGCGGACGATGCACCAGTCGGGTGATCGGCTGTTGTGTCTGTCCGAGCCTTAAAACAGTTGATGAGCGCACGGGATGCACTCAACGCTACGCACAGCACCTCAACGCCAAGACCATGTCCGATGCGCTCAAGAAGACTGCTAGATGAGCTGGTGTATGACCTGTCAACTATTCGACACACTAATTAAGGACTGGCGATGCGACAGCTTTGCTCACGGGTAGTGCTGACAGTCTGGCTAATAAACGGCTTGGTCGATGGGTCGCTTGGTGGTATGAAGCGTACCCGGTACAGGCGGCTGTGTCATCAAATGACATGTCACGGCGAATGATCTAGCCTACAATCGCGAGTACGGATGAGCATCACAATAGAATAGGGGGCCGCTCACCACGCCCTCGTTATCGAGGCAATACATTCGTTTGGCCTATTTCGCCGTGTACTGGACGCGTGAGGAAAAACCTTGGTTCCCCCGATGTTCCGCGAACTGATAAAACACTGAGATCTTGGTTTGCGAGGTTTTTATTGGTTCGGTTGGGGCTGTGCTAAATCCGCAGTTTTACGCTTTGGGCTGCTGACGTTCGGTCCAGCTGAGCGCTTTCGACTTGTCAAGGCTATTTCAGTTGGTTTATAAAACAACCGGAATAAGCTTACCAGTTGTTTTCAAAGTGCACAAACTAGTGATGAGAAGAAAAACGGGTTTCAGATAAATTGGCTGGGTATAATCCATCGTGGAGCCCATACATACAGTATAGTAAGTGTGTGTATTTCCAGAAAAACAAAGATGGAAGTCAGCGACGACGACGATCTCTGGCTACTTCAAGCTCTGTCAAAGATGCTCCCGACAACAAAGCAGACTGCGCCACCTTGCCCAGATCTAACACCTTGTCTTCTTGGACCGGACGCCCCATATTCTATTTTTCAAGTCCATTTACGACAGTCCCAATTTATTTCTGTTTCGCGACCACTTTCGAATGAACAAGCAAGCTTTTGACGACATTTATACGGCTTGGAAGCCCTCGAGATCAAGTACCATGTTGAAGTCTTAGTTGTTACGCTGGATTGGTTAGGCAGAGCGGCGTCATGTCGGGATCATGAATCGAAGTTTAGTATGGCATACTTGACAATCCATCGATATCAACAAATGTACACCGCCCACCCTTATTAGTCGTACCACTTAATTAGACGTACATCGTACTTATTTGAGTATGTATAGGATAACAACCCCAAATAGTCGTGCACCACTCTTAGTCGTGAGTTGGCAGAGAACTGCACCACACTTCATTTTTTCTTGCAGTTAATTTATACAAACGATGACAGACACTAATCGCTCACTTCAACACGTTGTCCCACTCAGCAGTCGTGTACACTGCGTCGAGTCGATGGAGGTCGACGTCACCATTACCGGCGAGAGGGCTTGTGTAGTCGAGCTGTCTCCCACTTCCCTGCTCTATTTCGTTTCGATACCCGATTTGTGAACCTCAACAAAGCCCGTGATTGGTGGAGCAAGCGTGATACGACCCATGCCCAGCTCGACGAGAAGCAACAACTGAAGGATGAAGTAGTGTACGCAGTGCACGGGAACAATATGTTGTCAAAGATATCCGCGGTCTTGGGCGCAAGCTCGAAGCTCAGTGGGACTGGCTTTATCCACTGTTTTTGAGTGGGTTTAAACGGTTGCATCGTGCAGGCGTGAAGTTTTCGGCTCGGCTAGTGAGGGATATGGCTACAGTTTTAATTTAAGACAGCGCTCACCCGGTTTACAACAAGGCGCTGACCATCAAAGGAGTCCCCTTCCGAGATAAGGTGACTGAACGGCGTATACAGGACTTTCCGGAACTTTTCCACATCGTCTACCGTCGACTGAAGGGCAACGGGCAGGTTAGCGAGGAAAAACAGCTGCGGATAGACCTCGCTATTACCGCCCACCTTAGTAGTGTATACTGGGTACAGTTCACGTAAAAAAAACAATTTCACCCAAACTCGCCATCTCCAGTCAAATAACCCAATGTGCGATTTCGTCTAAACTACCTCTTCACCACACTGGTGCAAAGGAACGACCTTTACTTATTAGTGCTACTTCAGATATGATCTAATGGCTCTGATGGAAAGCAATAAATTTGCTATAGAAAGTAAAATGATCCTGATATAAGAATATATAAAGTATAATAACAACATATATACGATAATGTGTAATACTATCTCTATCAACGCCATTGATAACCATTGTGGATACTCCAGAGGTAATGCTCACAGGCATTTTGGAAATGGGTCCAACTGTAAGTTTTGCACAGTTCTTTATTATTGCTTCTGTAGTGGATTAAAAACCATCGAAGCCGTCGATAAGAAGTATGAAGAAATAATTGCTCAAGAACAGGTGAGACAAGAAAGTCTAATCGAATCAGAACCAATGTATCCTGAAGAAGATATTCTTACATATGAGTACTCAGACTACGAAAACTTAGATGAAGGAACTTGCTTAACTGTTGAAGATGCGAGAAATTCTTTCACTTCAACTCTGGAGGAAGCATATTATTCGATTGATGATGTTAGAAATTTCTATCCGAATCTCAATTCTTTTCGACTACACCTCGACGAGCAAATTGAGACTGTGGCCAAAAACCGTCTCGGTAGGTTAAGTCATAAGAAAATATTCACTCCACAAATCGCTGAAGAACTCATCGCATCTGCTATGCATCCATCACGCATTCAAAACTCAACAGCTTCGACGATATCGAAGACTTCTTCGAATCAATGGGTTGCTAAATTCTAAATTTCAGAATTAATTTATTTTTTCTCAAAAAATTTAAGGGGCTATGTATATAGATACACCAACCTGATAACATGTGGATCACGCTAACTTTTGGTAAATACAAGGGCAAGTCCATTGAAGAAGTATTCGAGACAGATCCCGGATACTGTCGATGGATTCACAACCAACCAAGTCTCAATATCAGTGAGGATATGAAAATTTTCCACCACTCGAAATTACTAAATGATGACAACTCGTATTCGATGACATGGGGGAAATATCGTGGTAAGTCTCTCAAGCAAATCAGTCGAATTGATTCCAATTATATCGATTGGCTTCGAAAGAGTGAATACGTAATTGAAAAGTGTCCCAAGCTACTTAAGGAACTGAACTAAAAAAATCATGTTTTTTTATTCAAAACTTAAGCAGTAGTAAAATCAAGCACCTCACCAGTTAGACGGTCGTAGGATAGCTCTTGCTCGCTAATAAGCAAAACAAGGATATTTACACCTTGACAGCCAGCATTAGTACCCTGGATCTGAATCGACTGTGGAATATCCTTCTCAGTCAATCGACTTACATCAGCGATTAGCATGCGGTTAGATAGAGACCACGTCTGGTAATCAAGCAGTCCATTGGTAAGTTCAGGAGTAAGATCACCATTGATAGCTCCAATCTTAGCAATATCGTTAGTAAAGTGATGGAAGTCATAATCATGGCTGATATCGAACACCTGCGTCGAACCAATTCTAACATTGAAGTTGCGAATTGTCGAACCAGGCTGGACAGTCCAAGGAGCACTATCGAACGGAGACTGAAATTGCTGTACAGCAGCGCTAACAAAGTTGTTAGTCTGCTCAGCGAAGGGAAGTACTACAATATACTTGGCATTCTTAACGCTAGCTGATAGCTGTAGGTCAAACGAAGCATTTAGCTGAGTCGAGGACTTACCAGTGCCAGCGCGCTGATTGAACCACTGCGCATAACAATCATTGTAGCGAACCTTCTTGACAGGCTTGGAAATAATAGCCTGAGGGTTCTCGAGATGTACGAAGGGGACATATAGGCGAGCCGTGGTGAAAGGCATGTACGTACCATCAATTGTTGGCTCAAGAGCATTGACTACGGCGCCCCAGAAAACACTGAAGCCAGCAGAAACACCAAGAACACCCGCCATAGGATTACCACTCGCAGCGCTTGCGATCATGATCGGACAAGTGTTGCCAGAAGCAAGGGTAGTTGAAGTTAGCGACATATTCTTAGAAGAATCGACGGCAACGACCGAAGTACCCTGATTCACGCGGAAACGTAGTCGAATCGTTATGAGGGTTAGCCATGAGGTCAAGTTCGCGGAAGATAGGGTGGAGATCAGTCAGCTTCACCTTCAGCATGTAGATCCATGTTCCCATAATTCCATTGGTAGTAGCAACACCAGCAACGAAGGCACCGCGTGCTGTTTGATTGGAAATGGTGGTAGAGGCAGAAGCAGCACCAACCGAAGGCCAACTGGCAGAGAAATCAGCACCTGACGTAGGAGGGTTCGACAGAAGGCGCTTAACGAAACCATCATTAGGGATAGTAGCTCCACCTTGAGACTGACCACCGAGCGCCCTCGTAAATGCGGTATCGCTAGTGTATGCATCACCTGATGCAGCTACAGCAGAGTTGTAAAGTACTGACTGAGCAGCATCCGGATACAGGAACGACTCAGCTCCATGCTTTTCTACATACTGAGTCGAGTATCCAGTCTGAGCGCAAACGTTGTTCCAGAACATCAGCCATAGAGACAATGGTCTTACCATTGAGCTCGAGGAAAAGGCTATCGATAACATTCCAGATACCACACTTTAGGGTAGTACATAGACGGTTAGCAGCAGCAGTTTGAGCCGTGGCGCCGTTCTTCATCGAGACCTTGTATGGAAGCATGATGTATGCATCACGGAGGCTTGCAAATCCTTCAGACCCATTAAGCTGAGCCGTAGCATCAATAGTGATGACGCCATTCTGGGACGAACCCTGATTCAGGTCAATAACAAAAGGAGTACGCTTGCTGGAAGATACCTTGATCTCCGGGTCGCTCTTCAGCGAGCTCTGGTACAAATATTGGTCGGATAGTTGAGTTTCACTCATCGTTGAATCTATATGGATTCTAATATAGTTTCTGGAAATTAAACTAGTAGGACTGACCTCATCAAGCCAATTACCAGCGACCATGACCTCATTGAACTCGCAGAGCGATTAAATGTGCATCTGGATGACATATTTGAGTCCAGTGAGATAAAAAAAGCCACTCCCGAGAAAAGGTACATACCTAATTCCACTTAGACCACCTAATCTCGATGTGGACACTGGACGGCTGTCCATGATGGGGAGTACTTTGATAGCATGGGTGAGGCAGCTCCAACTAAGAAAGGAATCGGTAAGTACAACCCCAAGCAATTCCAAGGTACGTATGGTGATTACTGTGGAATTTGGTGTATGCTCTGGTTGTATTGCAAGCCAAAAATAAGATGAATCTATTAAATAGATTTAAAGATCTGAATTTGATTATTCTATAAAAACAATGTTTCAATCTATATAGCAATAATGTATCGCGAACTAACTATTTCAAGCAACGTACCAGCTCCGAAGCTGAGAAAAGCTTTCAAGACTGGTAAGCTCAGACTAACCTCCAATGAACTGAAGGGTAGTGGCTCTATAATCCATCTCCACCCTGTTTTCTATGAGAAGGCGCTCAAGGCTCGTCAAGCTGGACGTGGTGTTAGACTCGATATCACTAAGCACGAAGTGAAGAAGGGCTACAAGAAGGCCCAAGGAGGCTCAATTTGGTGCAAGGTGTGGGGAGGTATCAAGAAGGGGTTTAAGTTCACGAAGGACTCTGGACTCCTAAGCAGGGCTGCAGATGCCGCTGTTCCAGCTTTAGCCACCTATGCTGGACAACCAACAGCTGATGTCCCAGCCAGAGCTGCGATCAAGTCTCTCACAGGTATCGGTATTTATGACTCTGACAGCGATAAGGAGGGTGGTCGCGTATCAATGGCGGACGTGAAGAAGGCAGCGAAGAATGCTCTTGGTTATGCTAAGCGAAGAGGAGTCCTGACAGATGTGGCTGATGCTGGTGAGCGATACCTCCTCTCCAATGCAACCAAGCCTGAGCATGAAAATCTAATCAAGTCCCTACGAGGTGAAGTCCGTCGTCGTTATGGTGTTGGAGTAGCCAAACCTAACGGTGAGAAACCCGCGAAAGGATCGACTGAGATGAAGGCAAAGATGGCTGCGCTCAGAGCGAGGCGCAAGTCCGGAGGTAGCTTTAGATTGTAAAAAAAATTACTATCAAAGACTTTGTTTTTTTTTTCTCAGTAGGAGCATGATAGATACGGAAGTATCCCGGAAAATTACCTTCTTATCGTTTTGGTTGTACATGCTGAGTGTAATCGTTGATCGAGCACCATTGTGGCAATTCATCCAGGCATATTGACTCGGCTTGTATGAAATCAATTTACCAATTTCAGCATCACCTCTATCGAATGCGCTGACAATATCTCCAGAAGCAACATATTCATTCTTGATCAAATCACAACGAACGATGTATGAACTGGTTGGGTGAATCTGAGGAATGATGTTCGATAACTGAGCGCTGGCTACCGTAGCAGAAGCGGCTGGGTAAGTAGCAGCAGTCAAGCCTAATACCTTCCAAACTCAGCATTGTCAATGATGAGGCGAGGAACGCGAGTCGTGGTAGGCAAACCAGTACCCCCAGTAGAGTACATGCCAGTAGCGGGTCTTGTCCAAGTACCACCGATTGTTGGCAAAGTAGTTGGAGTTGGCGAGAAATCGATCTGAAACGCGTAATAAACGCTGTTCTCGCTTACTTTCAGATAAATACGTTGTTCCCAGAGGGATCGACCAAATACGCTCCAGCATTGACGAGAGCCGCGTGGATGCTTCGCTTAATATCGTCATAAGAATAAATGCCATCTGGTAGAGTGATACTAATAGTAAAAGTAGTGGATGCGGTAGGGACTTCAACTTTAATGCTAGTGTTCTGGAATTGCATTGAATCAATATTGTATTCGCTATTGTACATCGTGATCGATTGGATAGCGCAGACTACATCAGGGATGTCGGCTGCCGAACCAGGAAACGAATACTTCCAAGTCGAATTGTATCCATCTTGAACCAGATTGGTACTGTCGAGTTTCAGAAAGCTTGCCATATTGGTTAGTATATGATTATCGTCAAAATTTAGATCATATTTATTCATAATCATCTATCGCGATTGGTCTATCGAAGTTGTAGCGGATCTGACCCTTGACGGAGTCTATAAATAGCATCTGTCCTTTTCGCTCAGTGGCTTTATTGTAGTAATAGACGATCGAGCGGCCATCCACTCCTTCGATATTGAAATCGTTGACAACCATCTGCAAATCACGCTTTGAGTTAGCCTTTAGGATCGCTACGTACTCTGAATTCAACCTAATCATCTTATCCGTGGCAAAGTAGCTGTGGCTTAAAAATAGGGTACTCAGAAGTGTCGGCCTCTAGTGAAGTAATGAGAGAACAGATTCGTCTGAAGTAGCTTATCGTTGCTATAGTCGTCAATGATCACGAGCTCAGGCTTGTTAGAGCTCATTGGAGTATGGCGCACTTGATCAACACTCGGTGGAGCGTCGGGATCAGCAAACTTGATGAATCCATCCAATTTGTCGCGTAGATACTCATATAGCTCTTGATGGGGATTACGAGCAATAACTGTTAGATGTGCAAACACGTGAGGAGAATGCTTTAGAATAAACATACATACGTTATTTTTACCTGAAAACGAGGTGCCAAGCACAACCATTTAAATAGAGATTTGATATCAAGCGCAGGGATATCACCCATGGATGCTGATTTGAACTTTTTCGGGAGTGAACCTCCGAAATCTGGAATACCGCTCATGATCGCGTCTTTAATCACTCGATCTATATAGCTCGAGACAAAAACAACTATGAATTCTGGTTTTAGTTATCCTCAACCAATATTCACATCACCGATCTACAACCCTGTATTCTATCTCACACTGGATGCAAGAGGTTTCCTCACCTATGATTACGCACAAACTCTATATCTCGATAAAAACGATTATCGACTCACCTACATCACTGGAATCACCCAAGGGACAGCGACACCTGGTGTTGCCCTTATTCCAGGAGCTGCCGGTGATATTAGTGGCATTGGTGCGCTGAGCACTGTGAATGGATCATCCGTATCGGCTGCACCATCGTATGTTCTAAGCATCACACCAGGCGCAGCAACAGCCTCTAAAGCTCTAGTGCTTGATAGCTCGAGCAACATCACTGGTATTGGTGCGCTGAGCTGCTCTAGCCTGACTGTGAATGGATCATCCGTATCGGCTGCACCTTCGTATGTTCTAAGTATCACCCCAGGTACAGCGCCTCCCTCTAAAGCTCTCGTGCTGGATTCAAGTAGCAACTTATCTGGTATCAGCTCATTATCAGCAACATCGCACACTGGTTCGCTACAGACCGCTTCTCAGACTAATATTACTTCGATAGGTACTCTTCAATCGATGACTATCAGTAATTCCGGAACTCTTTCCAATGATTTACTCCGAGTAGTCGAGCCAAATCTGGCATCGGGTCAAAACATAGTTCTTAGATTAGAGCTTAGTAGTGCTATCAATGCCGGAGGTTATTTAGCTTATTTTCATAATTCAACAAACACAAGTCAATATTTATGCCTCAGCAATAATCTCAATTCGAATCAGCTATGTATTAGCAATAATGGCAAGTTGGTATCAATACCAATTCCCCAGGGTCTCGTCTCGATGTAAATGGTAGTTTGAATATCACCGGCGATCTAACATTCGCTGTAGCCTCTCGTGCCCTCAGCGGACTTACTACTATCTCTTTATCGGGTACGGCTGCATCAACCTCGAGTACCACTGGCGCGATTCAATGTCAAGGAGGTGCTTACTTTGGAGCTTCTTCTAAGATAGCTTCTAATCTTGTCGCTAATGGGCTTACATTTGGTTTAGGAAGTTTAGGAAGCCAGTCAGCAACGAACAGTAATATTCAATTTTGGGGAGGAACTACTAATACTCAACAGGTTAATCATTTGCTATCCGTCGCTCAATTGGGTATACAGCGAAAATGCGACAGCCATATCACAGAATGGAGCATCTGCCACTAGCCAATCGTTATTCCAGGTCGATTGGAAGCAAGCATCGCTGAGCGTTTGGGATTCACAAACGATTAGGCATATGCTGGACTTTGGAAACTCGAGAAACTATAAATCTGGATACCCTGTGGCTCTAACAATAGCATCATCGTCGGATGCAATCTGTTTATCTACCCTCAACTCTACCGCAAACCCGGTGAGTGGGTGTTTGTACCTAGTTGGAGCAAGCGGAGCTACTGCTCCTAACAATATCGACAAACTCCTATTCGCAACTGATACTCCATATAGCAATGCCAGTTATGGTACTGCTGGATTCACTTGCAATGGCAATATGTTCATACGCAGCAATAACTCGTTTAATGATGGATCAACGGGTTGGAACATGCCACTGTGTATTAGCAATGGCAACGCTACCTCTGAGCTGCTTTTTGCATTTCGAATGAATAATGGCTTGGCTTCAACGAGTACAACTGCCATTGCTATGGGTACCGATAGTGCAAATAATTTCAGAATGATGACCAATAACTCTACTAGAATGATTATAGCCTCAACTGGAAGAGTAGGCATAGGTACTACTACTCCGTTGTATGGCCTTCATGTAATGACTGCAGCCACTGTGACAATCGATGGCGGCGGATCAGGCGTTGCGTACTTCAAAACATCTGGAGATCTCGTTAGTACCGCAGGTCCTCTCTCATCAGTAGCTGTAGGTATTTGCTGTTCGGGTGCTCTGGTGGCTTCAACGGGGTTCTACTGCTGGTCAGACGAACGCCTAAAAAAAGACTGGGCAGAGCTCAGCGATAGAGTCGCAGATGCGATGCTAAAAATTAACCCAAGGCTATACCGCTATTAGACGGATCCTGATAGCTCCTCTCTTTAAGTAGGATACTCGGCGCAAGATCTCTTACGGGCTGGACTACCTTACTGCGTTACGTTCCATGAAAGCGAAGGTTTGGAAGTGAGGGACCCAGAGACTGATCTTAAGGATTTATCCTACTCGGTTGGGTACAGCAAGATGCCATGCTTGCTCCACAAGCTTGTGCTCCGACAACAGAAGGAAATAGATGAATTGAGATCAACACTAAATGAATTGAAGGTAGTTCTCTCTGAATGAATATAGAAAAATGGGCGCGTACAGTTTCCGTATCTCAACTCGAAGAAACAAGAAGTATGATGCTGTGTTTGATGATGGTAAGATTGTACCTTTTGGTGGAATTAAGCGGGATGGTACCCCTTATGAACAATATCATGGTCGCACGAGCTTGAAAGTATATAGCGACTATGATCACAATGATAAGAAGCGAAGGAGTAGATACTACAAGCGTCATGGCCCTATTGACGATTCACACCCATATTCAGCGGACTGGTTCTCGAAAACTTTTCTTTGGTAATACATAAGCCATGGGTTGCAGACCGAGTAAAGATTTACGAACAAATCTCACTAGCGATGAACCGAGTCAGATTGTTGGATCAACCCTACTACAAGCTGACAAGATCGTTGTTCTTGGCGATAGTGTATTCCTCCCTACCAAAACCTCCGAAGGAGAGTCAGCCATACTTGAGGTCAGTATCAGCGACAAAAAAATCAATGTTTATCGAGGATATCGGAACAAACTGGTGAGGAATGGTATTGCTTAGATAGCAAACGTCTTCAGAGTCTTTTTTTCTTGGGTTGGTAAGCCCAGACGCGACCACCTTCAGTCTGAGTTGAAGCATCGACGTTCCTGATGGACTTGGCGAGATCGGTAGCCCACACGGCTGCCTGGGTCTTCTGTGGGCGATCATGAATGATGAAATTCTTCATGATAGATGTGAGCTCAGCAACGTTTAGGTCGCTGTTGTCGCCATAGCTACCTCCAGAACTGGAAAAAATGCGGGGGTTGAAGAAGAACATGGTTTATAATACTACCAATATTAAAATAGCCCACCAGATAATTATTACTCTGGTAGGGTCGCAAGACCCTGCCTACGTCCGGGCCTCGCTCGGTTGTAGTGTGGTATTTCATTGTCTATAGTAGTCTAGCGAGAATTTCCTTGAAAGCTTTATCATTGAGTATCTGATTTCGGTACATATCCATGCTGAGAGACTTGAGCTGCTTGCTGATGCTCGGATTGTCGTTTCCTAAGTCCATCTCTCCTTTCAGCTTATCAAACTCAGCTCGAAGGGTCTCTAGGGGGTCTTCTAGCCTGTCATGGAAATTATACTGAAGGTGAGTTATCACAAGGATCTCTTTGAACAGATTTTTGTCGTCAATCGTTAGTTTATTATACGAAGATTGGTCGATATGCTGCTTATAAACTAGTGGTTTGATCATGGCTTGGAGACTATCACTGATCTGACACTTAGGTCCACATTTGTGCCGGTTAGGCTGAACAATCACTAGGGTTTTACTATCAAGCTCTGGCAAACGAATGTACTTGCTCCCGAGTTGCTTATAGATGTATGCATTGGGAGTTGCTAAGCCCTGAATCTCATTGAGATTGTATGTTCGACCACGTCGTACGACCCCTTCTAGTGGAGCGACTCCAGCTCCTTTTAGACCGCGTCCTTTAAGTCGAGACTTAACCCCGCTACCAGCTGTTTGAGCAGCGTTGGCATATTTCTTAGCTCTGGCTTCATAAACCGACTTCTTAGCTTTCATTGCAAATGTAGCTGCTTTCAGTGCTGATCTCGCGGATTTTGAGTTATTTCCTTTTACAGTCTGTTTAGCCTTTTCGTATCGCTTCATTGCCTCGACATATGACTGGAAAGCGGACTCGGACTCGTCGTGAAGCTTCTCCAAATCTTCATTATAGTCATACTCTTCGATGTTTTGCTGTCTAATATCATGGGCTGACTCCAAAATTGCACCGTTTAATATTTCAAGATTATCGTCATAATTTTTTCTTTTTTGATTGTCAAGCTCCTTTTCTTTCACCAGTTTAGCCGCTTCCCTATCGTTTGTCAGGAACGGATACTCCTTTTCTTTAAAATATCGAACTAAATCTTCAAAACCTTGGAGTAGCCTTGTAAATGTATCCATCCACCTAATTTTCTTTAGTATATCCTTTAAAGCTACACCGGATACCAGTTTGTGATTGTTATTTGCATTCCGAATGCTTAGCGGGTTGTAAATAGAAGGCATACCAAAATAGTAGTCTGGATGGGGTTTTACTCCGTCTTTTCTACCAACAATAGGAATCAGACGAAATGGAATATTAATACGCTTATTAACCTCCTTACCAGCCTCAGCTTCATTTTCCCACTTCACCGCCAACTGAGTGTAGTAATTAGTTAACATTGTTTTAGCGTCATTATCAGCATTAGTCAGACTTGGATCCATGTCTTCATCAATACCGCTCATTACTCCATGTTAAGCTTCACCATCACCTGGCGTGAAATCATCCTTAGCATCCATGTGTTTGTCGATTTTTCCGACTAAAGTGATGTTGAGTCCTCTGTCCTTTACCATATTTAGAAAGTGTTGGAATGTGCTAACCCAATTAACGTTCTCAGTAATAGCAGGTTTTGCGCGGTCGCTAGCCTTACCAAATACACTAATTGAACTACCTTTGATCCATACGTAGCCGTCGTTATGTTTGGGTAATGTTTTATTCGGTCCAAACAGAATGGGGACAATTTCCGTTTTAAGTCTGTTTGATTCGATCAATTCACGATTCTTACTAGTAGCCCAAAACATCGCCAGCTTGCTATCAGACTGGTCAGTCCTAGAAGATGTTGATTTATCAAATGCGAAACTATCGTCAAGTCTTTGCTTTATATTTTCTGGTTCATCCTCTTCTGCGGTGTTAATCCTTTTTGATTTTGATCCGATACGCTGCCATACCCGAAACAGTGTATCTTTATCCTCATCACCCATTTCATTATGCCTCTTCTTCTCATTGCTATATTCAAGAAATCTAACGTCATTAGTAATTATAGTTCCAATGTGCGCATATGTCTCGCTCCAATCGAGTTTAGGTACTAATACCGGCCTGTTGGTTTTAACACTATATATCTTAGATCGATTACCAATCCAATACTTTGATAGATGCCGTCTGTTAGAAACTTGGGCACATTATTGGGTGTCTATATATGACTTGATATATATTTGTCAAATTATTCAGAAAAATACTAAACCTAATATATGGGCCAAGGCTTGCGGAGGATGTCTCCACCAATATTATTTACAAGCTAATTATGGTTCATTTTTTTGTCGCCCAGTACTCGCTTTCAAGAGCTGACCGCATCGCCTTATTCACTAATCGTAGATTATCTTGGAGTTCCCATGTTGGTTCTCCATACCCAACCCATTTGATCAGATCCTTGTACTTACCAGATTGTAGATTTTTATGGTTCAAAATCTTTTCAACTTCAAAAACTTGATTCTTACCCCGTGAAGCATTGGTTGTCTTGGCTTCGAATAGTTTGATATATTTTAGGGATTTGTACAGCGTATGACCATTTTTCGAGCGAATCCGTACGCGATATCCATCGATACCTACAATTTCATAGACCGTCTTGCTCCATCTCGCTTGCTCCTTATCAAATGTACCCTTATCAAGTCTATAGAAAATAGTTGCCCCGATGGATAGGTCATTCTCCATTCGTTCAATTAATTCTCAATTATGATCAAGATCATCATCCATTACTTCGCCTTTCGCTTGATTTGGTGTCTTCTTAATAGTGGAGTGCCATGTGTTGTTATAATTATTCACAACGCTTTTAACCAGTTTCTCAGTGATAGGTTTATCCATTCTAATGAGACGCATTTTCAAAGTCCTGTTGAATCGTTCAATCTTCCCCATCGTTGCATGATCTCCTGGTTCGTTGTTGAAATGTGCCCGTATTTTGTGATTTGAGGTAGGCAGTAGCCTTACGGTTCATGAATTCTTTACCATTATCGGTCGTTAATACACTGACCTTGTATTCCTTGATAAGCTCCTTGATTCCATTCAAAACAATATCTGCACGCTTATTTTTTAGAAGCTTAGCGAACCCTAACCTCGAGTTGATATTGATTGCGGTTAGTATCGATTTTCCCTCCCAGATGGCAAATCCATTTGCCACGAGTTTGGATTACTTGAAGCGATTCTAAAGTCGTCATAGGTTGTTTTTTGCTCAATATGCCACTGAATTTCAAGCTTCGATTTGTACCAATCCTTCACTTCCTTGAGTGTGATCGACGAATCGATCTCCTTCGCTTTCTTATGGAGTGCAGTTGCTGATATGAAACCTTTTTCTGGGTGATAGTAGAGTTTCTCTAATAGCTCGTCCATTATCTATATTTACGACAAAAAAAATATTGAGCAATATAACCCCCTTAGATATTGAGCGGAATCGTAGAAATACCGTCCGACAGTACCTGTCGCTTGTCATAATAGTAGTTGAGCGCTGTTTTGGTTTGAGAATAAGTAATGATAGATTTAGACTCCTTATTAATGCGAAACCCCTTGTTCGTACCTTGGAACATTATGCAATCTTTCACTACCGATTCAAAGTTTTCTGGTATCAAAACATTGCCATTTCGAGATTTCTGGACGCCCTTGGCTGATAGCTTAATCTTGGGTTTATTAGTCTTCTTATCGATTTCGTCTGATAGGTAGCATATGTAGTTCTTCGAGCTAAGACTGACCATAGCATTACATCTGAATTCCTCGTTGAATAGACCAGGAGTACGTCGATCATATGCCGCATTTTCCTCAGTGTCATCCCAAGGGAACTACTCGTACTTATGCTGCTTGAAGTGATCTCGTAGCTCAGGTTTGATCAGATCAGGGAAAGGATTTTCAGCGCTAAAGGCGATGTACCCTAAGTCAGTATCCATCTCCTGGTATTGGAAATCAGAGCGGTCGAAATCGACGCAATCATAGTAGAACTGGAGCATACGTAGCTTAGCGAGTTAATAGATAGCGATCGACAAATGGATTGGATTCTTAAGCTTGATTCGACGCTAGCAATTGGTCATCTCAACGGTCCCATCATTCAGTTCCGTCTCTTAGAACTAAACGAAAAGTGTTCGAAGCTGTTTGTCCCAATCGCCATGTATCCACCGTTCTTGATATGGAAAGTGATATTCTCAGTCCCAATCACTCCGAAGAGTTCATTTCGAATGAGATTAATATCGTATCGTCCAGTGTTGTATCCAATGACCGGTCTCTGTTCGAGACTTTGATCGAGAATCTCTCTATCCTTACCAATTTTTTCATTGTACTGGAGGACTTGAGTAAAGAGCTAAGTTTAGGGTTTTCCTTTCGCTTCTGCTTGATATTCTCGATTGTTATTCCTTCCATCATTGTTGGATTAGCCTTCTCAAGTCGTTGCTCTTGTTTGTCGATTGAGTGATAAATGGCACTGAACTTGCTCTAATGGTATTGACTAATCAAATCGGATACCTTGTTGATATGGGCAATCATATCTTCAATCAATAGTTTCGGGTCATCATTGATAAAGCATTGGACTTCATTAGTCAAGCTGTCCGAAATACTTACAGATACGGGAACATGCTCACTCGTGAATTCGGTATTTTGTCCATGTTGCTGTTAAGCAGAGCTTCAAAATCAAATACGATGAAGTGATCAAGGTAGTGATCTACTTTCTTTTTGATCGAGTACTTCGCTAGCAAATTTTTGATTCTATTTTCAGCGGGCTTGTAGATCGTTGGTTCTTTCGGAAATGATTCAAGATTGACTTGATCACATTTGTTCTTTGTGTGAGCTCGCATTCGCTCATTATTTTCGAATACCATCGAGCACTTGGGACAATTGTATCGAGATTGAACTTTATCGATGTTCGTAATGTAGAACGCGTGATTATTATGCGATAGGATGTTGAGCGTATCATCATACTTACCCTCAGTTGATCGCTTAGATTCTACAGCATTCGTTTCGATATCAAAGCTATACACATTGATATTGAGATTGAAGCACTGTTCAAGCTGATCAAACTCAAGCAGATCGATAGGCTTAAAAGACTTGTAGAGACTTAGGGACTAGGTAAGCCCTTTGAAGCTACAATACCGCTTTGAAGCTACAATACCGCTGGAACACCTCCTTGACTTGACCTACTACCTTTCGCTGATTCTTTTCCTCCTGTAGGTGGTAAGCAATGCAGTAAAAAACGCACTTATTGTTCGTTCGTGGGAAGTTGATGACATATCTATTCTTCTTGATAAACTCAGGGACTCATCGCTATCACCTAGTGCATGAACTCGATAGTCAATGTATATCTTGAAAGCTGTAATCCCCTTGAGCTTGACACCTGACTTAGGGTAGTTGAGCGTATCGGATAACTCTTTTGTTCTTATATCGGTAATTACTTTCCTCACATCAGCCCGACTATTGACGACAAATGGTTTTTCATAGACATTCGTATTGGCGATATTCGGGTAGAAATAGAACGTTTCGTCTTGAGCTGGATCGTACAACGTGTATCCAAGGGCGATATTCACCTTGTACGCTTTCTTTTGAGTGCTTAGCACATGTTCGGGCTTCTCATAGAATTCTCCAGCGGGAATGTTTTCATAGAGATAAGACTCTCCATACGTTCCTTTTGCAAACTCATACTTTGGGTCTAGATGGTATTCAGGCGAAAGCTACTTCTGTAGCCGTTCGAGCTTGATTCCATACTGCTTAACAATCAGGCTTTGATTCTTAGGTTTGGATACATTTGAAATGAACACCATCTTTCCAGTGCGTCCGCGTACCTTAAGACGATAGCTACTCCCCCATTTAATAGGTCTTAGCCCCAAACGTTTGAGTCCTTCGAGTTCGTATGCAAACATGATTGCTATATATCGATGGTTATATTATCTCCGTGAAAATATCTTACTATACTGGAAATTCCTTGTATCAAAAATGGCTTACTATATTCCACTGACTAAACTCAATTTCAAAACAAAATATTTCGAATTGGCTTTACTCATTCTCATTCGACAGCTCCTCCTTGAGCTTATCTCTGGCTTGCTTTCTACGCTCACGAATTTGTTCTCGATGCTAAGTATCGTATTTCTTTTGATTAGCTAATCGCATTTCCCTATTCTTGAGGTAATACTTGCGCTGCGCTCGCGCGATCGCATCCTTGTTCCGTTGGTATTGTTCAGGTGTGTATGTCATATTATCTATATACTATAGAAGACTTTCTATTAGAATAAAAAAAAAATAGCATTTTTTACATTGGTACTGCCTCTGATTATTTTGACTGATGTAAGCTTTATGCTTCTTTGTTTGAAGGTGTTTGCCTTCGTTATAACGACTATAAGTAGATCCACATACACACTGAATCTTTCGTCTGGGGTTATATTTAGGAATGACATATTCCTCTTTTTATCTCCAATTCTAAAAGAATATTCATTGTTGTTGATACAGTCGGTACTGTTGATTGCTAATTGCTTATGTTCATAGATATCAATACTATTTTTTAATTCGTGCACACTGATCATTTCAATATCAAAAGCATCGACTCCATCTTTTTTGAAATGGTCATAAATCACACTGTACGGCTTACCCGTTCGCAGCCATGTTTTATACATGCTCTTGACATCCTTCCAGTATGACTGCATCGCTTTACTCGAACTCCCAATAAAGATGATAGAATCGTCGGCGTTCGAAATCTTATATATGAAACCTTTCATTATAGTTGTCTGTCGGTTGGATCGGTTGATCGTATATATGTTGTTATTTTACTTTATATATTCTTATATCAGGATCATTTAACTTTCAATAGCAAATTTATTGCTTTCCATCAGAGCCATTAGATCATATCTGAAGTAGCACTAATAAGTAAAGGTCGTTCCTTTGCACCAGGGTGGTGGAGAGGTAGTTTAGACGAAATCGTTCCTTGGGTTATTTGACTGGAGATGGCGAGTTTGGGTGGATGTTTGGGTGAAAGAATTTTTTTTACATGAACTGTACCCAGTATACACTACTCATCTTGGACGGCTCAAGCGGCAATTCGACAAAACATTCGACCCAAACCACATATACAACATGGACGATAGTCATTTTGTAATTGACCTCGCTGATGGCAAGACAGACGATTTTGAGGGTGCTGAAGAGGTCACGTATCGTAAAATAGTGTCAGGAAAATTTTATTACTTGCGTGCTGTCGGCTTTTAATTTTAACTCATCGAACTTCATCTAAAGCACCAATCAGAGCAACGTGCTGACCGTCCGTACCGGAGATGTCACATGAATGCCATTGGACAAAAATGCTGTCTAGCCTCCTTCATTTGGCACAAATAGTGCTGCTAAGACTGACCTTCATTGGATAAAATAAAAAATTGCTGCTGAGCGCAGCGAAGGCGGCCTTCATGGATAAAACTAACCTGTTGCCGAGCGTAGCGAAAGCGGCCTCGCGGAACTATTGTGCGTGCGGGCACTACCCTAACACGGCGCGTAGTGCAGCGAGGCCGCTGGCGAGCGGAACTGGAAGCGCTACTGCTGTAGCGGAGCGTAGGTAGCCCGTTTTTAATAGTGAAGCTAGCGTAGTGAGCTGAGCGGCTCCAACCAAATAAAAAAACTACTGCTGTGGGCCGGATTCCCTGGGTGTATAATGCGAGTGGTCCTCCAGGTCAAGACGTACTAGTGGAAGCGAAGCAGCTTCAGACCAGCATCAAGTTTTTTCCAGCGAATGCGACAGATCGAATCCAGCGTGCAGGTTGTTTTCCTATCCAACGTGTTAAAGCTCACTGGCGGAGTATTTGTGAGGCGCGCAATATGAAAGCGATTCGAGACGGGGATTGGGCGACAAAATCCGGTGCGGTTGCAAATTCAGGGAAGCGGATCTTCTTAGAGACCGCAGAAGAGTGCGTCTGCCGCGTGAACGTGGAGAAGGATAAAACGGGGCTGATTTGAGTTAAGAAGTCGATGCTACAGTGTGAGCTGGACGCCGGTGAGGAAGACATTTGGAAGGTTAGCCAACTGAGTAGATGCACATCGGACAGAATTTGGTAAGGGCTACCAGGAGGCCGATGTACTAGAGGACGGTAGAGATTCCACGTAAATTAGTCGTGCACATATTATAGTAATCATTTCGACCATCAGAGATTTCCACCACAATAAGTAAGGGTTCGACTGATAAGGGTGAAGGTCCTTCACCCTCGCACCGCCACACCTTCACTGAAGGTGTAGCGGTGCCACGAACAGTCTCAATGTCGTTTGTAGAAGCTTTCCTATACTTTGACCATGCTGTTGCAGCAATTGATGGATTTCACATGCCAATAGTTGTATCCGCGTCAGACACAGAGCGTTTTAGAAACCGAAAAGGACCGACATCGACAAACTTACTGATTGCATCAGATTGGGATATGCATATTGATTTCATTTATCCAGGAGCTGAGGGTGCAGCCCACGACTCCATGGTAGGCCCACAGCCAACTTCTTAGTGAAATCCCAGAGCATCACTTCGTCATCGCCAATGCAGGGTACGCGCTACAACCTCAGCTTCTCACTCCGTATCGAGGTATATGCTACTATTTAAAGGAATGGGCAGCAGGTTCTGGGAGACCCAAACCGCTAAAGAACTGTACCACTTGCGGCGTGCTATGCCGCGTAATGTGGTTGAACGTGACAATGGTTGTTTGAAGAGTCCATTCAAAATCCTTCGAGTGGCTATTGAGTGCGAATTTGTAGCTGCCAAGGCCACAATATTTACATGCATGTGCCTATATAACTTCATCCGCCAGAAAAATGCGACGGATTTAGTTAGTGATTTACGTGACCAAGACGGCAGAGCGAGCGACGAAGAAGAGGAAGACAGAACTTGGGCTAGTGCTGTCGAAGTGTTTGCTTTTGATTTCAAAACAGCCAGTACCTGGACAGACTGGATGGCGTCCGCTATGTGGGACGAGTACATCACAACTTACAGAGGTCGACAGCGTCGAGGACGCTTTGAGTCGTAACTTTTTTATTTTCTGCCCGTTTTTGGTCAAACTTTCGGGAGGGCTTTGATTTGCCCCCTGTATGGTATCCACAAAAGCACAGGAAACAGTGCTAAAACCTAGCGGTATTAATCCCAAAAATAAGTTTCCACCTACCCCGCTGGCCTTCTAAGCCAATGAGAGATCAGTATTTCAACCTCACTCAGTAATACCCTCTATATAATATTGATACAATTTATGCGATTACAGAGGGTTTTGACTTTGCATACAAGAAAAAGCTTAAATTGCGGATGTGTTCAACGCATTTTCTCGATAACCGCTCGATAAAAATCAATCTAAGCACCAGAAATAAACCCAAGAGACAAAAAGGAAGCGATCCATGTGTTAAAATAGTGGGGTCAAAAAAGCGTCCTCGATGCTGTCGACCTCTGTTAAAATCGTTATTGTGACGGGGGTCACAGGCAACGTAGCTTAGAGGAAGCGTAACACGCTAACCGGAGCAGACGTCGGGTGTCTCCGCTTATTAGTATGCAAGAGAGCCTACCCGATGTGGAGTGGTCCACACCAGGGAACGGCCGTAAGTCTAAAGCTGTCGTTCTCCGTTTCCTTAAGGACCACAGCCAGTGTTGGCCCCAATACACCCTCCTACACCCAAATGGGAAGCACCTATCCCATGTGGAAATCTAACGGAAACTCGGGCTCGGCATCATTACCGAATCATCGCGCCAGTGCGCCAACCAAACCCCGTCAGGCCCCTTGGGTGCTCCCCGTACACCGATGTCCAAGCCCGCGGCGACCACAGACAACGACGCCAGATGGGCCGCTGCCGCCGCCACGTCCAAGGAGAGCGCAGCGTACACGAAGACACCGGTCTCGGCGACGAAGAAGACTACTTCGAAGAAGCATGCCGCGAAGAAGTCTCCCGCGAATGAGACCACCTCGAAGCTGAAGCGGCAAGTCGGCTCCACAACGCCCAGGATCAGCAAGCGTAAGGACGTGCTGCTGCCAGGTCCTTTTGGTCATTGGAAGGACTACGAAGTACTACCAGGTGTAACGCGGTAAGAAATACCGTCACTAGCGTACACTATAGATGCTAGAGGATGCTGGCAATAGTAGAACCAAGTGTCAGGTTTGGGGCATTAACTCTGTTTATTTATGGAACGGGAGCGGGGGCTCCCGTCCTCTTTGTGAACCACTCAAATCTAAGTCGAGGCCTGATTGGCTGAAATGGGTATGGCTCCCCACTTTCACCCAATCAGGTAATGACAACAGCACACACGCTAGCCGTGTGCACTGTACCTACTTTTGTGCATGTAGCCATGTGGCTTCTACCTGGTTTGTATTCCACCGTGAAGGTGTACTCAGCGAAGACGGAGAGCCACCGTGCCATGCGCTGCAAGAAGTGAGGCAACGAGATTGCCGTCCTCAGCAAAGCATGATCTGTGTAGATCACAAAGGTTTTTTTACCTAACAGGTGCACCCGAAACTTGACCAAGGCGTATTTCATCGCCAAGGGCTCCTTGTCAGGGACAGGAGAGTTATTTTCGGCCGCCTTTAATTGGCGAGACTGGAAAGAGATCATCCGTTCACGGTCATCGGCATCAACCTACAGGAGGGCGCAGCCAATGGTAAAGTCGGATGCATCGCATACCACGCTGAAGAGACGGCTCTTATCTGGCAGGGCTAGTATCGGAGCGCTCCAAAGGCTGCGCTTGATGACTTCAAAAGCCGGTTGAGCTTAGGTGGTCCAAGACCATATCGCGTCCTTCTTCAGAAGGTTGGTCAGCGTTCGTGTCATCTCGGCGTTGTTGGCGCTGTACTTGTGCAAGTAGGTTACCAGACCGAACCACTTGTGCCGATCCTTCTGGGAGACCAGCACCGGTCATTGTGCGATCGCATCAACCTTCTCAGGGTCCGCACGGACACCATCCTAGCCAAAGAAACATCCCAAAAAGGAAATTGCTTCGGCTCCGAATATACACTTGTTGATGTTCGCACAGAGGCAATTCTCGTGCATGCACGTAAGAATCTCACGGAGGTGATCGAGGTGCGCTTCGACGACTGTGTTTCCCATCAATTCACGACAGTGGACGAAGACGTCGTCGAAGTACGTCTGTACGAAGTGCCGCGTCAGCCTGAAGAGCTGCGTGACCAGCCGATGGGACGTGACCGGCGGGTTGGACAGCTCTTGGAGAATTACTAACCATTCACACAACATCCCACTGGAGGTACTCACCGCGGTAAGCGGAATATCCTACTCGCGCATCCGGAGCTGACAGTAGTCGTCGACCATGTCGAGCGCACTAACCATCGTGCAGCCTGTCATGTTGTTCTGCAAGACATGATTCCGAGGGATAGGCGTCGATGCCGGAATGGTTGCCGCATTCAACTTGTTGAAAGCGTGCGCCATGCGCCACTTTCCGTTGGGCTTGCGTACGCAAAACGTCGGGACGAATGAGGCGACTTCGACTCGTGCACCATGTCAGCTACATACCTTGCCGCGAAGACGGTGTCGATCACATCGACCTGCTCCTTCGGAAGTGGCCACTGCCGTGTGGTGCACTACGTAGTGCCCAGCACTAGATCGGTCTCGTGTCTCACACCCCGATCCGGGGGAAGGACCGAGGGAGGATCGTCGCTGACGACATCCGAAAACTCCTTGAGCAGGGCGTAATATGGTCCCGAGGGAGCTTCCAAAATGGCAGCGCCATACTGCATCTGCCTCCGAGAGGACCGCTA
This sequence comes from Phytophthora europaea, assembly GCA_030463285.1. Lineage (NCBI taxonomy): Eukaryota > Oomycota > Peronosporomycetes > Peronosporales > Peronosporaceae > Phytophthora > Phytophthora europaea. The sequence goes on along the minus strand of JAHQIV010000003.1, from coordinate 33,457 downwards.
GTTCTCCAACACTTCTGGGTCCATGGCCGGCGAGGTGGTTAGCTCCAACGAGCTCCCTTCAGGACGAGGAGGACGACATCCTCCAACTCCCCGGCCTTGCGGGAATCAAGGAACTCGACATACGAAAGCTCCTCGAGCTCCAGTTAGCTCCGCTACCGTGGCCAGGGTGTTAAGACCTCGCCCACATTGGGTTTGCCCGTGAAGACGTCGAACTCCCGAGGAGTTCTGTCCTTAGTCGCGGAATACGCATCGCGGCGCGACGCCTCTGACCTGGGCTTTAAAGTGATCCTGTCACCCTTGTTTCCTTCCGAAGTAGAAGCCCCTGCTCGACCACCCGTGGATGCGCAAGCAACAACTGTAGCGCGTTCCTTTGCGTGAGCTGAACCAGCTACAACGCCTTGCGTGGTGGGAGCTCCTACTCGACCACCCTCATTTGCACGAGGAACAACTCCAATGCCTTCTCCTGTGTGAGCTGAATCTGCCACCAGGGGTAGCTCGGACGCTACCACCCCTTGTTGCGCGAGATGTCACTGCGTCCGCGTCTTGAGCGCCCGCTGCCCCTGGGGCAAGTGCAACTCGGTTACTAACTGCATGACCATGTGCCCCAACCGGTGGGGTACATGACTCCTGCGGATCTCCTCCACCGCCTTCCCCAAGCTCACGAGCTCGTGGAGGGGTGGAAAACGCAGGTGACAATGCCGACAGCAGTTCGAGCGCTTCGGAAGGGCCGGTATAATGCCGTTCGCCGCGCGGCACATGGTGCTCATGCACAAACCCATCTCGGGAAAAGGAGGGGACACGACCCGCCAGGGCTCTGTCCGCGAAGGGTTTATGGCTGGCACAGATGGTGCGATTGCGTCAGTATATTCACGGCTCATGCTTAGAAATACAAGGCATGCCGAGGATTAGATCGCACCGACCATTCATGTCTAAGGCAAAGAACGGTTCGACCGAATTGAAGTCGTAAAACTTCATGTTTAAAGGTAAGATAGCATGATCATCCCGATTGACAACGGAGCACGATACTCTGTGATAAGCTCTTTTAGATCTCCTTCATAATGAAGTACACACAACTGCTTCAGCAAACCCGAACTAAACTTGCGCTTTTGCCTCTTTCCCGAAGGAAGCTTTCCATGTTCGCCTGAGCAGAATTGCCAGCTTTCATCACGGGGTCGGAGTAATTACCAAGGGGGGCGAGCCCCTGAGGTGGGAATGAATGAGTCCGTCCTCTTCGAAGCGGTGGGCCAACTGACTGCCTTTCTGGTAGAATTGCTCCCTGAAGTAGTCACATTGCCTGATAGTCGGGACGAATGGAGACAGGTTGAAGCTGAATTCAAGCGAAAGCAGGGAATTCCGGGTGTCACGGGGCTGTGGATGGGTCTCTTATCGCTATTCAGCGACCTGAAGACTTCGAAGGGTTTTACTGTAGGAAATTTTATACAGCTATCAGCATGCGAGCCATCGTCGACTCCAACTTGAGGTTTATGGCGATTGATATGTTCCCTGGATCATGGTCTGATAAAAAGCTGTGGACATACGCGCCTTCAAGCACACAGTGTTGCGCGCAAATGCCGATTGAAACGCATCTCCTGGGTGATTCTGGCTATACACTACTTCCGTGGCTTATTACGCCATACCTCGAGCGTGAAGAAGATGGTCAACTATTACCACAGCAAAAGCGCTTTAACTTTAGGCACTCCAGCACACGCATGGCTGTTGAGCGAGCTTTCGGAAAGTTGAAGGGGGATTTAGACGACTACTGACTGTAATGAGTGGAAAGACAGTGGAAAAAGCGTGCAATATTATCGCGGCAATTGTTGTAATTTACAACATGTTTCAAGCACTACCACTATCGTGCTGTTTCGAGAGTCGAAGGAGACTGTCATCGCTGATCCGGACCTATGCTGCCCGCAGCAGCTACAAGCCATAGCCAAGGCCAAGCAAAACACGATCATGTCACTCGTCGCTGGCTAATGTTTTGTCAATGTTCTCCAGCTGGGTGAGCATACGTTGCAGGGCATCTGCTTGCAGTTGTTGCTGCTGCAGAAGCTGGGTTGTGATTTCGGACTGGTGGTGTTGCTGTTGCATCAGCTGCTGCAGCAATATCGGGCTCTGTACTTCGCTGCCGCTTGGCTTTCCCTGCGCGTTAGCCGACGCGACTTTCGCAATGCTCTCGGACAATTGATGTATGTTCTCTGCAACTCGCTACCCTTGTGTTTTAGGGTGTCTTTCGTTGCCGTTGATTTTCAGTTGGTTCGGGTTGGTTTTGAGGCGGTGGTGCGGTTTGCTGTGTTGCTGCCGGTGTCTGGGAATCCGTAGCGGGGCTACACATTCGGTTCACCTCCACCTTAGTGCAACATGCACTAATGGATACATTCGGGTAGACCACATCACACTGCGGTCACCATTCATATTAGGAAGCTATACTATTGGTGGAAAGCAGCATATTTCCACCAATTAGAGTCGTGCATTAGGCCAGAGATTATGCCAACCACTCGTTGGTAGAACCTCTCTTTATAGATATCAGTTTTAGGAGGAAACCACAGTTAGCATTCAATTCAGTTCTCATTTTATACCAAAGCTATCGCTTAGTCCCTTTATCTAGGTTTAACTATACTTGTGGACGCAAGTATACTTAACCTAAGTTAAATACGTCTACGCTTTCTCATACACGCGCGCTCACGTGTAAGCTAAAGTATTGGGCTTAAGTAAGCCCATTACAGAATCCGCTGCCGGATGATCAACTGGCCCATCACCTTGGACTACTGGAGCGGCATCCGTGGTGTCATCAGGTGTGGTGGGGTTGAACGGGGTTACCTGCGAGACTGGTCTGATTGTTGACGAGATGAAGGGCAAGGACCGCATGCCGTCCTTCCCTCCCCAGATATATTGCATTAGTGAGAGGCATGGTGGCTCTACTGGAGACGGCCCGTTTCCAGTAGCACGGCGATCATTGTTGTACGCATGCCACAGCCGCCCTAAGTGCTTTAGCTGTTGCATATGAGTAGCAAATTAGTTAGTATACGCTCACTGTCAACTTGGTTACTCTAGCGAAAGTACCTTATTGCGACACTGCTCAACGTCAATGTTGGCGCAAATCTGCCTTCCCACCGCTGCTGCCAGCATCGCCCAATTCTCCTTGGCATCTTGGTTTGAGCGGCCGTTAGCGAAGCGGTGGCCGAGGCTGTAATAGCGCGTCCGAAGAAGGACTTCAATATCTGAATCAGACCATATATTGCTCTGTTCTTTGGGGGCCTGCCGCGCTTGGTCCGCTTCTGAGTGTTTGGTTCGCCAATCCCTTCGGTCAGGGCCTGATCTGGTGCTCCCTGTGGAGTCATCATAGCCTGCTCACGCTGGCCGGTGGCGTCTCGTGGAAGCGCAGGGTACGTCTCTGAAGGCACGCCGCAGTCGGCCTCTCCGCTCTCGCTTACCATCTTGGGCTCTGCTCCTCAAATGGGGGGGAATGTAATTGGCTGCCCAAGCGACAAACAAAGACCACCACATTTAACCAAATGGTTTCTCTTGAACTTCACCAGACGGGAGAGCAAAACAAAGACGCCCTGAGATCAACGATAGGTACCCTATTAGTTTATATGCATCAAGTATGCGCATGTGTCTGTTCTCGCTTGGATTGGAGATGTGACGGGGTCACACGCACCGTAGCTTAGAGGAAGCGTAATTCAGTAACCTGAGCAGACGCCTGGCGTCTCTGCTTCTCTACATGCGAAAGGCCTAGTCTTCCCTGTCGTCAAAGAGTAGTAATACTTGGGTACACTATAGGTAAATTTTTTTTCACCACCCAGATTCCCACCCAAAAGGCCCATTTCTATCGAAATAACCCAAGAAAAAATAAAGTAGGCAAGACCTCTCGACCCACTCTGGTGCGAAGGAGGTGTCCTAATCATTTCCAAGCACCACAAATAGTATAAACACCCCTGAAGCAAAGCTCTAAATATTCTATAGAAAGTGAGTCCATCCTAACAGATAAATATAGTAAGTATAATAACAAGATATATACGATCAACCGATCCAACCAACCAACCATAACGATCATGACTAAAATCATCAAAGATGTTTTCTACTATATCAGCAATCCTGATGTGTTTGAAGCCGAAAACAAAAAAGCTGAAGCCGAAGCTAATGAATATCTATACGGTGATTCCTATAACGAGTTTAGTTGGAAAGATGATAACCATTCAGCATACCATGTATTCAGCAATTATAGCTACGAATACCTAAGTCATGTTGATATCGTAGCCGACGCTATCAATTGGGTTCAAAGATATGCTCGTCGATTCTTTAAGTTTGATCATGATATCAGCCCAGCCTTAGTAATGGTTTGGTTGAAAGTGTGTAAGAATCGCTTCATCATCGAAATGATAGGCGACGCCTGTACCGATTACAACCGATACATGGAATTATTCGATAGGGATACGTACGAAGGGGATATGAATGAGGATTTAGGTAATTTCTTGGAAATTAACAACTACTTTAATACCTCCGCTGAGATGCGCCACATCTTTGATAAGGCTGTGTAAAATAATTCTGAATTTCATAATATTTCTCTGAATTTCATAATATTTCTCTGAATTTCACAAGATTTCTCTGAATTTCATAGGATTTCTCTGAATTTCATAGGATTCCTCTGAATTTCAGAATATTTTTTTTTGATCCTGATAAAAAGTCATCTATAGTATATAGATAACAATGACTTACTCACCGGAAACTTACCAACGCAACAAGGAAGCGATCCTACGGGCGCAGAAGAAGTATTACCTAAAGAATCGTGAAAAGAGGTTAGCAAACCAGAAGAAGTATGATGACGAGCACCGTGAGCAAATTCGCGAGCGACGTAAGAATGCCATAGCGTTAGCAAATGCCGAAACTGATCAAAAGTAATTTAATATTTTTTTGAAATTGACTTTAGTCAGATAGATATAGAAAGTGATCCTAATACAAGGACTTAACCATATAGAAAGAATTTTCACCGAGATAATATAACCAGCGATATATAGCAATCATGTTTGCCTACGAACTCGAAGGACTTAAGCGTTTGAAAATCAAACCGATTAAATGGGGAAGCAGCTACCGTCTAAAGGTGCGCGGGCGTACCGGAAAGATGGTATTTGTTGGAAGCGTATCCAACCCTAAGAATATGAAGCTTATTGCCAAGCAATATAAGGTATCTATTGATAAGCTGAAGAAGAATCTATCGCCTGACTACCGTGATGACCCCAAGTATAAGCCGTGGGTTGGAACATTTGGTGAGACTCACCTTTATGAAAACATCCATACCAATGAGTTCTATGATAAGCTTGAGAACGTGCTATTAAGTCAAAAGAAGGCTTATAAGATCAATCTCGCGCTTGGATACACAATGTATGATCCGGTGAATGATGAAGAGTTCTATTTCTATCCCAATATTGCTAATACCAACGTCTATGAGAGACCATTCGTTGTCAATAGCCGGGCTGATGCCAGAAAGGTCATCAGTGATATTAGAATGAAAGAGCTATCCGATACACTAAATTACCCAAAATCGGGTATCAAGGTAAAATCCATCAATGGTTTCAAGGTCTTTATCGACTATCGCGATCACGCTCTTGGTGATAGCGATGCTTTGGTTCCTGAGTTCATCAAGAACCATCGATACATCATCAACTTCCCGCGGACCAATAACAAGTGTGTATTCTTTTGCATCGCTTATCATCTTCAAGAGGAGAAGAATCGACGCAAGGTCGTAGCTCAAGTTAAAGACGCATTCAAGCGCTATTGTAGCTACAAGGGACTCGAATTCTCATTATCCCTATACAAGAGTTTCAAGCCAATCGATTTGATTGAGTTTGATCACCTCGAGGAATGTTTTAAGCTCAATATCAACGTTTATAGCTTTGACCCCGATACGAATGCTGTCGAATGCATGCGTCCAACCGAAGGAAAGTATGAAGATACGGTCAATATACTATCGCATGACAATCATGCATTCTATATCACGAACGTCGAGCGAGTCCAATCCAAGTACAATTGCCCCAAATGTACGATGGTGTTCCAAACTAATGATCAAATGCGTTCTCACACGAAGAACAAATGTGATCAGATCAATCTCGAGTCGTTTGCTCCTGAACCAACGATTTACAACCCAGCTCAAAACAGGATCAAAAAGCTATTGTCAAAGTATGCTATCAAGCATGTTGATCACTATCTTGATCATTTCATCGTCTTCGATTTCGAATCCATGATGGAACCATTGGGGCAGATGCATGGAGCTAATACTGAATTCACGAGCAAGCATGTTCCGGTATCAGTGAGTATTTGTGATAGCTTGAGTAATAAAAAATGTTGCTTTGTGAGTGATAATCCCAAAACGTTGGTCGAGGACATGATTTCATACATCAATAAGGTATCCAACGATATCAGTATCCACCATAAAAATAAGTTCAAGTCTATCTACTATTCGATCAACAAACAGCTATCAAGGCTCGATGAGGCTAACCCGAAGGTGATGGATGGGATCACTATCGAGAACATCAAGAAGAAACGAAAGGAAAGCGAAGGTCTCGATCGCTACCTAAAAATCAAGGATAAGATTAGCAAGGATACAGAGACTTTGGATCAAATCCTTGATCAGACACCGGTACTTGGTTTCAACAGTGGAAACTATGATATCAATCTGATCAAGAATGAACTATTCAGTACGATTGGAACGGACAATATCAAACATATCATCAAGAATGGAGGATACATGGCTATCGTCAGCAACACTTTCAAGATGCTCGATATAGTCAATTACGTTCCTGCCGCAACAAGCTATGCTAAATACCTCGATACATATCTCGGTGGATGCGAATGTGATGATAAACTCAGATGTACATGTGAGCTAACAAAGGGTGTATTTCCATACGAATACATGACCAGTTATGACGTACTGAGTGAGACTAAGCTACCACCTAAAAGCGCCTTTTACAGCAAGCTACGTTGTACTCATATCAGTGATGATGAATACGAGCGAGCAAAGTTCGTTTGGGATCACTATGAGATGAAGACTCTCAAGGACTATCTGATTTGGTACAACAATCTCGATGTTGTACCGTTCATCAAGGCTATCAAGAAGCAACGTGAGTTATTCAAAAGATTCGACTTAGACATGTTTTGCGATGGTGTCTCTCTACCAGGCCTTAGTGAAAAGGTTATGTACAAGACTCAAGAGCTCATTTTCCAGAGCAAAGACCCGGGTGAGCCATTCGATTTCCCCGAAAAGCGTTTCTTAGGTTATATCAAGCAAGATGAGGAGGCTAAGCGTGTTTTCATGATGACGATAGAGCATCTCAATAAGCTACTCAAGAAGCAAAAATATATTTGCAACTATTGCTACATCAAGCTCAATGAAGAGAATGTGTCAGCTGATCGTATCAACAACAAGAAAGGTCATGTAGATGGTAATATCATCATCTCATGCGTCAGTTGCAATGTGGCGAGAAAAGATATGAACATCAAGTCATTCCGCTACAAGAAGTTGATTGAGTTCAACGCTGACCGCCTTGTCTATTCAATTGACGAAGACGAAGCTGACATATATCGTAAGATGAAAGCCAACATCGCCGGCGGACCATCAATTATTTTCAATCGCTACGCAAAACGCAACGAGACGTTGATCAGAGGAGGTAAGCTTTGTAAAAAGGTCATCGGATACGATGCCAATGCGCTATACCTATGGTGCTTAGGTAATGAGATGCCTTGCGGACGCTTGACTACGATCGAAGCTTATGATACCATAGTCGATGACATCAAATCCGATAAGATCTTTGGCTTCCTCGAATGTGATATCGAAACACCAGAGCACCTGAAAGAGTACTTTAGCGAGATGACGCCTATTTTCAAGAACACTGAGATTGAACCCACCGAAGATATCATTGGCAAGCACATGTTCGACTACAATCAGTCTCGTGAGAAGAATAAATCAAAGACGTCTCGTAAGCTAATTGGAAGCTATTTCGGTAAGAAAATACTGATTTACACGCCTCTACTCAAGTGGTATCTCTCACATGGTATGGTAATCACCAATACCTACAGCTTTATCAAGGCTAACGCTCACAAGCCGTTTGAGTCATTCATGAATCAGGTATCAGATGCGCGTCGTGAGGGCGACGTTGATGATAGCAAAGCAATGATTGCTGATATGATGAAATTGGTCGGTAATGCCGCATTCGGACGATCAGGTATGGATATGACTAAGCATAAAGAGGTTGAGTTTCTATCGAATGATACGACTATCTACAAGGCCACTGAACATTTTACCTTCAGTTCCAAGACTGAGCTCAACGATGGTACCGTTGAGATGGTAAAGTCGAAGCGCCGAATCAAACTCAGGAATCCTATTCAATTGTCCATCGCTATCTATCAGCTCGCTAAGCTACGTATGCTCGAATTCTACTACGATTGCATCGACTTCTACATCGATCGTAGTGATTTCCAGTATCAGGAAATGGACACAGACTCCGGATACATTGCATTCAGAGCTGAAAATCCCTTCCCTGATCTAATCAAGCCTGAGCTACGGGATCACTTTCAGAAGCATCAGTACGATTGGTTCCCGCGTGATGACACGAAGGCGAATGCGGCTTTTGATCGTCGCAAACCGGGTCTATTCAAGGAGGAGTTCCGATGCAACGCTATGGTCAGTCTCAGCTCAAAGAACTATATTTGCTATTTAGGCGATAAGATCGATAAAGAGACTAAACTCCCTATGATCAAGCTATCAGCCAAGGGTGTTCAAAAATCACGCAACAAGACCGTTCTATCGCCAGCAAACTTTGAATCAGTTGTGAAAAAACGCATCACGTTCAAGGGCAACAACAAGGGCTTTCGCATGTGTAGAGAGACTAACTCAATGATTACATATAGTCAAACCAAAACTGCTCTAAACTACTTCTACGACAAGCGTCAAGTGTTAGAGGATGGAATAACTACAGCACCATTGATGATATAAACCAACGATAGTATATTTTTTTTAATATAGCATGGATGCGCTACTCGAAAAATTGTACTATGATCCTGAAACGGGCTTCATCTCAGCTGATGCTCTACACCGAAAGGCGAAGCAGGTCAGACCAGAAATCACCCTCAAGCAGGTGAAGGATTGGTACAACACTAAGCTTGATATCCAGCAGCATGTTCAGAAGAAGGGAAGCTACGAAGATTTCAGAATCGCCTCGAACAACCCCAATTCATGGCAAATGGATCTCGCCTTTTGGGAGGGAAAGTCCATACTTACCGCAATCAATATCAATTCACGTTTAGGTTTCGCTAAGCTATTAAGAAACAAGGGAGCAGCCGTCGTTTTGAATGGTATCAAGGAGCTCGTTGAGGCATACAAGGTGGATATATTGACGACTGATAATGGTAAAGAATTCCTCAATCGCAAGGCTACAGCCTACCTAAAATCTAAAGATATAACCCATTACAACAATGAGCCAGGGGACCACGCGACAATGGGTAAGATTGAACGCTTCAATCGAACAATCAAAATGCGACTAATTCGTATGCAGCAGCCTATCACTGAGAACCTCGTAAAATCAGTTCTAAACAACTATAACGATACGTATCACACATCCATCAAATCTACACCCAATCAGGCGAAGGGGCAAGTCATGACTAAAGATTTGAATCATAATCGAGAGGTCATGGAACGCGTCGAAAATGAGACTTCAATCGGTTCAACAGTACTCTATCGACTCGATAAAGGGACATTTGATAAGGAAAAAGCGCGATGGAGCAAAACCGTCTATGAAATCGTTGGTCTCGATGGGTATCGAGTCCAAATCCGCTCCAAAAATGGTCATACTCTCTATAAATCACCGAATGATATCAAACTATTCAAAGCTAAACCAAGCAACGCACCATCAGCTAAGAATCAAGTCTTTGAAGCTGAGAAGATATTAGAACACAAAAAGATGCGATCAGGGAAGTACAAATATCTCATCAAATGGGTTGGGAATGATGATTCGACGTGGGAACCACAAGACAATCTCCGATTGATCAACAAAAGCAAGAGATCCACGCTTGAGGTTGAGTATTGGAAGTAAAAAAATGAGTCCATTAGCTTGTAAAATAGTTATGGTAGAGACATCCTCTGTAAGCGTTTGACTCAAGTATATCATTAGATGTATTTTTTGCGATATTTTTGTAAAATATCTGGCTTTATATATAGAAAGGTGATAATAATGTGTTCCGGATGTTTAGCAAAGGATCGTGAGCTGGCTAATCTCCAGCGAAAGCTATGGATTATCCAGGAAGTAAGCCGAATCAAGAACGAACTAATGAATCTTGATGCAGCAGCCAATTTTCGAAAAACGGTAGTAAATCGTAAGTATCGACATGAGTTAGAAGCGATATTTGGAGTTCCATTCCATTGTATTAAGGATCGGTATCTAAGTCTCCTCAATGATAGAAATCATATTTGTCATTCATACTCGCTATTCCGTCATGACTCAGTCATGCCAAGCTACTGGTAATTATCTACTCATTTTTTTATGATTCTGATGATATAGACACAATGTTCCCAAATTTTACATCCCTCGCTCAGAGAGAGCAGAAACGACAGGAGCTTCTTGAACGATCTCAACGTCGTGTTCGTCAAGCCAATGCGAAGCGTGATATGTATGAAGGTGCATCGTGGGCGACTGATATCAGCAATGGTATCACTACTGTAGCGAAGAAATCAACTGAATCTACTCAGACTGATGCAAGTGTTGGTCCTGATCAGCCTGTTCCAACAGAAGTTAAGCAAACAATTAATGATATAATTGATCAGGTGATTGCTCAATCAGACTTAAAAAAAACTCTGAATACTGAAAACTCCGACATAAACCCTGAGGTATCAACACCATTAATGGTAAATGTGGGATCTACAGCTAAACCAGATACTACTGATGCCGAAGTACATGTACGCCCTGATACAGCTGATAGAGGATTTCAAGCACGTCCTGATACAACTGATCGGAACATTCAGGCTCGACCTCCGACATCAGACGTTGGAGTTGATAATAGTGTTCGAATGCGTGATGCAAGCGTCGATGCCGAGCCTTCAACTACAGATGCAGCAACGAATACACCAAGAAAGCCTGCCCGGTTTGATACGGAAGAGCAAGTTGATTCACGTGAATGGGTCAAAGCCTTTTACAAAAAATTTCCTAATTGGGTTGCGCTTCGAATTCATCCGATTAAAAAGAAAGATACTAAAGACGATAAACGCTATGTTATCGGTGAAAACGGGACACTTCTATCAAAAAATGGTAAAAAATACAAACGATATGAGTATATTGACTGGGTAGCAACTATGGAGAAGATTAAAGATATGTACTATGATGCAGAAAGTCAATCGATCGATGAAACACATGGAATGTTGGAGGAAGAAAATCGGACGAGGACCATGATGCGTTTGGAAAAGAATAAGCGAGCAGGTGATGAATTAGAAGAGCTTGACGTAGTTCTTAAGGATCGGAGACTGCCCAATATCACCTTTGATAGAAAAATAACTTCTACAACATCCGATGATAATAGTAGTAGATTTAAGATGCTATGGATCATTTCCAAAAACATGGAGATGTTGGATTCGAATGGGTTAATGAAGAGCATCCTACCGGTTTTCAAGGAAAAGTATAAATCCGACAAAAGCTCATTAGAGCAGTATATTTGGGTTAAGGATGGATCCGTTGATGTATTTGGAAAAGAATCGAACCTCAAGCACACAGCAGCACTGAAGAAGATTGATTGGCAATCCACACTCCGAGAGTTTTTAAAAATGGTCAAGGATAGAGGATTAGCCCTAACAATGGTTGGAGCTGATGATATCGAGAAAACGATTAAGGACTACAAGCCTTATGATGATGATGAAGAGCGTGAGCCACGACATGGTACGAAAACTGGTTTAGATGAAGATATGGATAGAAATCTATCAATCCCTGACAGTGAAGCTAAGAAAATTCTATACGAGTACTACAAGAGCCTCTTCGATAACAAGATCGTGATCCCATTTCGTCTTCACCCAGTTGTCGATTCTAAGAATGGTGTAAAAGCTCATGACACTTACTACTTCAGCGTACCAAGCGAAAATAAATATCTGAATATTAGAAACAAAGACCACAAAATTGTTTCAGGAAATGCTTGGACTGAGCTGATGAAAGTTATACGATGGATGGATACGTTCATGGCTTTACTAAGTGGGTTAGATGATGCTTATCGTACTGCAACTGATATCGAAGCTCCTGCAACTGAAGCGGAGAAGAAAATGATTAAAAATGTGAATGACAATCTCAAGATTATTCGCGAGGTCATCTTCAGCAATGCCGGTGATATCAAGCAACAAAGCGAGGATGTCTATGAGGAGAGTGAATTGGACAAGCTGCACGATGACGCCGAACGCGCTTACCAAACATATGGAGAGGCTGTTAAACAATCTGAAATAATTCGTAAGCAGGTAAATGCAGCGGAGAAGGAGGCCCGTACATCAAGTAGCAAACGTTCCAAGTCAGCCCTCAAGGCGGCAAGATCTGCACTTCGTGCTTCATTGGCAGCTGTACGAGCCACAAAGTCCGTTTATGACGTTAAGTATAAGCAATATTCCAAATTGGTTCAGGAGATCGCGGAAGAAGCGGAACGTGAGCGTAATGCCGATGACTTTGCTAAGCGTTCTCGCGGAGAGGGACTTAAAGGTCGTGGTCTAAGAGGGGCAGGCGTAGCCCCACTGGAAGGCGTTGTCAGACGTGGAAGAACTTACAATCTCAATGAGATTCAAGGCTTAGCAACACCAAGCGCATACACCTACAAGCAGCTTGGGAGCAAGTACATTCGTATCCCTGACCTTGATGCTAAGACACTCGTAATTGTTCAACCTAACCGTCGCAAATGTGGTCCTAAGTGTCAGATCAGTGATAGTCTCCAAGGTATGATTAGAACGCTCGTTTATAAGAACCATATTGATCAGGCTACGTATGACAAGCTCAGCGTCGAGGATAAAAAAATGTTCAAAGAGATCCTTGCCATAACTCATCTCCAATACAACTTCCACGATAAGCTCACGGATCCGCTTGAAACCCTTAGGGCTGAGTATGACAAGCTAAAGGGTGAGATTCAGTTAGGAAATGATAATCCGAGTATCATCAAGCAGCTCAAATCGCTTACAGTGGATATGTACAGCAATCGACTAATCGATGATAAAGAATTTAAAGAAATTATCACGAGAATACTATAACCATGTTCTTCTTTAACCCCCGCATTATTTCCAGCTCATCCGGTAGTTATGGTGATAACGCCGATAACAATGTCGCTGAGCTCAAAGCCATTATGAAGAATCTAATCATTCATGACCGTCCTCAGCAGACTCAGGCTGCCGTGTGGGCCACTGATCTCGATAAGTCAATCAGGAAGGTAGATGCATCGACGCAAACCGAAGGTGGCCGCATGTGGGCTTACCAACCAAAGAAAAAAACTAAAACCGTGAAGACGTTTGCTATTTAAGCTATACCACTTCGCATGAGTTTATTTCGATATCCTCGATGGACTTCGATTTTTTTATCGTTGATAGATATTTCAAGTATAGCGTCTTCACCATCAGCATTTTTGGTTGGGAGGAATACTGAATCTCCTAAGACTACTATCTGATCAGCTCTAAGCATGGTTGATCCTACGACCTGATTTGGATTATCAGACGTTAAATTCGTTTTGATCTCTTTACTTGGCATACAACCCATGATTATGCTATATACTACCAAAGAAAAGTTTTTGAAAACCAATCGGCCGTATATGGGTTTTCATCATCGATGGGTCCATGGCGTGAGTAATATGCTTTACGTCTTTTTTTATCTTTATGATCATAAGCTGAGTATGCCTTTAGCGATGTTCTATCCTTGTACTGAGCATAAGGCTTACCAGAGAGCCAAGGCTCTCGGGGTTCAGCCCGAGGGTCTGGCGACCTCGGGCATCGCCCGTCCCCACGCATACCACCGAAAGATACAATACGCCCATCAGCAAACACAGCAGAGAGCCAAGGCTCTCAGGGTTCCACCCGAGAGTCTGGCGACCTCGGGCATCGCCCGTCATACTTTTTGCCTTTGCGTTGAGATATGCGAAACTTGAAGGCAGGCATGACTCTATGTTAGTGCAGCTAATTTTGATTCTAACTCCTCAATTCTTTCCATCATCGATTGGATCATTCGCATGTTATACACGCTGAGCTTGCTATAATCAACGTGGAGCTTAACACCTTTAGGCTCTAACCACGGATTATTGCTTTGTTCAAGCTCCGGATCGCTATCGGGTATTTTAGCTACCAAATCGATGAATCCCTGATCTAACACATCCTGAGCAATTAGACCAAGCTCTTTAAATTTATCAGGTTGAGCCTTCCAATGGTATGATTTCACAGTTAATGCTTTGTATAAGCACTCTACACGTCCGATAGGTACATCGACGATATCGTGCTTCAGGCGACGATCTGAAGCCATCACCATTGCCTCGCATCCGATATAACCAGAGAAGAGCGCCGCTACATTCGTATAGGTGATAGCATTACCCCCTCCCCCCGATTCTGTCACCCCGCTATCAGTTCTTAGCCGATAGACCGTAATGCCGACGTTGAGTAGTGGATTCCACGTGTATGAAACGTTCGAAGTGATATGAAGAGGTGCTGAGGGGGTTGATGTGCCAATGCCGACTTTTCCATCAGCTTTGATCGTCATTCGTCTTGAATTTCCAGTCATAATTGCAAGGTCATTTGAGGTCAATGTCCCAACAAATGCAGCATTGGTTGATGTTCCACTCGTGCCATTATGCAGTTCTACACCAAATCCAATAGGTGCGGCATTACTCGATTCTACCATAAGCGGCATATCGTAAGTTGTAGAATTACCATTGAGGCTATTAGATGCTTTGATGTAGATATTGCCACTATTGAGAGTGATATTAGCTGTTCCCCATGGTGCGCTGGTATAGGGCGTATTGGTGTTGTATAGCATCTTGTTGATCGTATCTGATACGATGTACAAGCAGTCGCTTGTTGGTGTGGTCGCCGTTGCATTAGATGATATGCATATAGCATCAGCCGATGATACCAATCCAAAGGTGTGCGGATATCCAGATTTGTAAGGTCGTGTATTACCAATATCGAAGCACATGCGATGAATCTCAGATGTGAATCCGCCAGTAGGCTTGTCGTTCCAATCAATGCGAAATAGATCATTAGTTTGAGCTGATGTGCCAGCAGTGAAAGTAGAAGGATTGTCAGTGCTTACCAACCGCAGTATTGGATAAACTTTGCTATTGCTTGCCGATGTTGTTCGCGAAGCAATAACCAAGCCAGCGGTATCAATCTCTCTGTAGATATTCACCGTTTCACGATTCAGTGTTCCACCGTAAAAGCGAAGACAATTACTATCAGATGTACCAAGTGGCATCAACCCCCTCCCCGATGCATCCAACGTCAATACTTTTGAAACTTGAAAGGCTCCAAGCGTCGTGATGTCATTGTAGTTGAGCTCAGTAGTTGTCGCGGTCAGACCGCTTAGCGCATTGAGTTCGGTCGCTGTTGCCGATAGAGTAGTACCACGAATCTGAAGAGTCGTTGGGTTCAGATTGAGTGTCGTTGCGCTCATCGTTTGAGTTCCGACTTTAGAGATCGTATCAGCAATTAGCGTAGTCGCTGTGAGTGAGTTGAGGCCTATTGTATCGAGCGTTCCATTGCAGGTTAGAGCTTTGCCCGGAAACGCTGTGCCAATTGTTGAAATTCCTTGAATCAGAGGTAGATCGCAGATAGTATCGCTTCGGTAGAGATTGGTGCAATTGATGGTTCCATTGACTCCAAGCTTATACGTAGTCGTAGTTCCTCCGATTGCAATATTACCACCCGGCAGGCACGTTATCAGACGAGACCCGTTTCCCATGATGACAATGTTGTGGTTGCTACTACAGCCGACGAACGCTTCGGTATTACCCACCTGAATCTGACAACTAACCCCACTTGAGGTATTGACAGCGCTCAACAGTGTTTGAAACCCCGCCGTCGGCGATGTAAGTGAAAGAGCACTTCCATAGATGTTCGTAGCAGTCAGCGAGGCGATCGTAGCGATTTCACCGCTTGCTCCAAGGATTAGAGCTTTGTTGTTCGCTGCCGTTCCAGGCGTGATCCCGACTACGTACGAGGGCGGAGATGAAACGCTGGAACCATTCACGGTTAGACTGCTGCATGATAATGCTCCAATTCCACTAATATCATTGTTAGTACCTGGGACAAGGGCTACACCTTGTGTTGCTGTTCCTTGAGTAATTCCTGTGATGTAAGTCAAACGGTAATCATTCTTATCGAGGTAAATAGTCTGGGCATACTCGTAGGTGAGATATCCACTGGCATCCAATGTTAGATAGAATGCGGGGTTATAGATAGGCGACGTAAAAATTGGCTGCGGATACGAAAAACCGGAACTCATAGTTGTTTTTTGTCTCGAGCTATATAGATCGAGTGATTAAAGACACGATCATGAACGGAATTCCAGATTTTGGCGCTTCCTTGCCAAAGAAATTCAAGGCTGCTGGCATGGGCGACATCCCTGCGCTTGACATTAAGAAGTTGTTTAGAATGGTTGTGCTTGGTCCCTCATTCAGCGGTAAGAACAATCTATGCCTTTTTATACTTAAGCATTCTCCACATGTTTTCGCTCATCTAACGATCATCGCCCGTAATCCACACCAAGAGCTCTACGAGTATCTACGAGATAAGTTGGAAGATTTTATCACTTTTGCTGATCCAGATACGCCCCCAAAAGTTGATCAAGTACGTCATACGCCACTTAGTTCGAATAAACCTGAGCTCGTGATCATAGATGACTACAGCAACGATAAGCTACTTCAGAAGAATATCTTCTCACATTTTTACACTCGTGGAAGACATTTTAAATTGAGTACCATATTCCTTAGCCATAGCTACTTTGCTACTGATAAGATGATACGCTTGAATTCAGAGTACGTAGCGATCCTAAAGGCCAATTCGAAGCGTGATTTGCAAATGGTGGTGAAAGATTTCAATATCAATAATATCGATGACAAAAAAATGATGATTGCATATAATAAAGCAATCGGTCGTGGAAAAGGACAGGTTTTACTATTAGATAGTGTTAAAAGTCAGCTCAGGTACAATTTCAATGAAGTAATTGATCCCGACGATCTTTAAGTTTGCTCTTCCATCCAGCGCAGGTGCTTTTTAGAACGTCTGTGTCGAGCCTTGTTATCTCTTGAATAAGTAGTTCCACACTCACACTCTAATTTCGCATTCTTACGAGCTAACACAGCTTCTCTGTTTAAAGCGCGATATTGACGTTGGTATTCCTGAAGCTTACTGGCGTTAGATACGTAATACTGATGCTGATATTCTTGATGTTCCTCAATTGTTTTAATTGCTCGTTGTTGATTTACACAGTTAGTTCGATTGATTAATAATTGTTCAAACTCACGTAATTGATCACGGTTGCTGATATTATGCTCGCTTATGGGAGTGATCATGAAGTTATCAATACCAAATTCTTTAAAGTGTATATAGATTGAACACGACGTTAACTCTCTACCTTCCATCCATGCGGTGAAAGCACTTTTGTGCTGACCCCATCGTTTCTTCAGTGTAGAGGTGGTGCTTCCTATATAAACAATACTCTCATCCTTGTTGGTAATCTTATATACGCGGCCTATCATATTTATATAAAGTCTTATATTTATCAGATTATCGCTTAAATATGATTTCATAAATATACAACTAAAATGGCGAGCTTCCTGAAACTCGACAGTACTAATCTCGTTCAAGATAACTACAACTCAACTTGGAAATACTCGTTCCCTGGTTCAGCCGCTGACTTTCGTGATGTAGTATGCGCAGTCCAAAGCATCAGCATGTACAACTCGGAATATAATATTGACTCGATGCAGTTCCAAAACACAAGCTTCAAGGTCGAAGTCCCGACTGCAGCGACTACCTCTACTATCAGTATTACTCTCCCTGATGGTATTTATTCCTACGATGATGTCAATCGTAGTATTCAGACCGCGCTTGTAAATGCTGGTGCGTATTTGATTGATCCATCAGGAAACAACGTATTCTATCTAAAGCTTAGTGAAAACAGCGTCTATTACGCGTGTCAGGTGGATTTCTCCCCTACGCCCACAACTTTACCAACTCTCGGGGGTACTTGGGCAATTCCAGCAACTGGGCTTTATTCGGCTGGTGGTACTGGATTGCCTACTACCACTCGCGTCCCACGTCTTATTATCGATAATGCTGAGTTTGGAAAGGTAGTTGGTTTGACTGCAGGAACATACCCTGCCACATCAGCGATTGTGGCCAGTGCTCAGCTCTCTAACGTCATTCCTCAGATTCACCCCACCAGTTCATACATCGTTCGTTGCGATTTGATCAAAAATGAATATGTTGCATCTGGTGATATTGTCAGTGCATTTGATAGAGGTGATGCAGCAATTGGTAAGCTTATCTCATATAAACCGAGTCAGTATGCGTGGATGAATTGCCACAATGGCTCTCGTTCTACAATTACTATCAGCATCTATAACCAAAACGACAAGAAGGTAATCTTTCGCGATACTTCCGTCTCGATCATGCTGTTGCTTCGACCAAAAAAATAAGTTAGCTAATGCTTCTTTTTTTTCTCACAATCTAAATGAGCCAGCTACCATAGGCTTCTTACGCATTGAACGAATCTTAGCCATGTGATCCTTAGCTTCCTGCGATCCCTTTGCAAATTTCTTACGCTTTGGCTTGGTGATACCTACTCCATAACGACGACGAACTTCACCACGAATAGTCTTGATTAGGTTCTCATGCTCAGGTTTGGTAGCCTTGGATAATAGAAACTTCTCACCAGAATCGACTACGTCGGTTAGAATACCTCTACGTTTAGCATACGAAAGAGCACGCTTCGCTCCTTTCTTAACATCAGTCATAGTTAGTCGACCTCCTTCCTTATCACTATCGGAATCATAAACACCGATACCAGTCATGGAACGAATTGCCGCTCGTGCAGGGATAGCACCCTGTGGAGCCCCGAGTGCAGTTGCAAGAGCGGGGACAGCAACGTCGGCTGCGCGGGATAGCAAGCCTGAGTCCTTGGCGAACTTAAATGCTGATTTAATACCTCCCCATACCTTGGACCAAATACTGCCTCCTTGGGCTCGCTTGTATCCTTTCTTGACTTCGTGTCTTGTGATGTCAAGCCGAACACCGCGACCTGCCTTACGAGCCTTGAGCGCCTTCTCATATGAAGCGGGGTGAAGATGGATAACCGAACCACTACCCTTGAGTTGGTCAGCTGTAAGACTTAGCTTACCAGTCTTGAAAGCTTTGGTCAGCTTGGGACCTGGAATATCACTGGAGATCGTTAATTCACGATACATGATTAATCTATATTTTCTAAACTAAAGTATGGTTAAATTTAAATCAACCATTTTCGAGAATACTTGCGGTTTCTTGTGTTGCTTGGAGTAGAGCCAAAGTAGGCAGAATGGACCACAGTAATCCCCATACGTTCCTTGGTATTGCTTGGGGTTGTATTTCCCAATACCATACTTTGTTGGCGCTGCTTCTCCCATTGAATCGAAGAATTCACCATTATGGACAGCCTGCCAGTGTCCTACATCGAGATTAGGTGGTCTAAGTAAAACCAGATATGACCCTTTCTTAGATATCGGCTTTGTTATTTCATTCGATTCATAGATATCATCGAGATGTACGTCAAGCTTTTTCGCGAGTTCGATCAGATCATGATCGGACGTGATCGGTTTGATAAGGTCGCTCATAATAATTATTTTCGTTTAAACTATATTAGAAACCATATACAATCAACGATGAGTGAAACTCAACTATCCGACCAATATTTGTACCAGAGCTCGCTCAAGAGCGACCCGGAGATCAAGGTATCTTCTGGCAAGCGAGTACCGTTCGTAATCGATCTCAACCAGGGTTCGTACCAAAATGGCGTCATTACTATCGATGCCACTGCTCAGCTTAATGGATCTGAAGGATTCGCTTGTCTTCGCGATGCTTACATCATGCTCCCATACAAGGTATCGATGAAGAATGGTGGTACCGCTCAGACCGCTGCTGCCAATCGCTTCTGTGCTACTCTAAAGTGCGGCAACTGGAATGTCATCGATAGCATGTCGCTGGAACTCAATGGCAAGACCATTGTCTCGATGGCTGACTACAAGCTGTTTTGGAACAATGTCCGTGCTCAGACTGGCTATAGTCCTCAGTACGTTGAAAAGCATGGATCAGAGTCCTTCCTATTCCCTGATGCTGCTCAGTCTGCTTTGTACAGTTCTGCTACAAGCTCGACTACTGGAGATGGATACACCAACACTACTGCATTCACATCTTCGTTTGCTACCACTGGACCTGCTGGTGGTGCATCCATCGCTAACGATGGTCTCGTAAAGCGCCTTCTGTCGAACCCTCCTAATGCTGGCTCTGACTTCTCGACGGCGTGGCCCTCAGTAGGTGGAGCTGCTGCCTCTACTACCATCGCTAACCAAACCGCTCGTGGTGCGTTCGTAGCTGGTGCTCTCACTGCTAACGCTATCATGGGAACGTGGAACTACATGCTTAAGATCAAGCTAACTGACCTCCACCCGATCTTCAAGGAGCTCGACCTCATGGCTAATCCTCAAATCCGCCTGCGCTTCCGCGTCAATCAGGGTACTTCGGCTGTTGCTGTAGATGCCACTAAGGGTATGTCGCTAACCAGTACTACTCTCGCAAGCGGCAACGTATGTCCGGTCATGCTCGCGGCTACATCTACTGGCAACCCTATGGCTGGTGTCATCGCTAATTCCGCTCCATTCAGTATTTCGTGGGGTGCTGTTGTCAATGCTCTCGAACCTAACATTGATGGTACTTACATGCCATTCACTACTTCTCGTCTCTACGTACCGTTCGTACATCTTGAAAACCCTCAGGCAATTATCTCGAAGCCCGTGAAGAAGGTACGATACAATGATTGTTACGCACAGTGGTTTTACCAGCGTGCTGGTACTGGTAAGCAATCGACTCAGCTCAATGCTGCTTTCGATCTACAGCTATCGGCGTCTGTTAAGAACGCCAAATACGTTATTCTTCTTCCTTTTGCTGAGCAGACTGGTAGTTTCGCTTCCGCTGCTGTACAAGAGTTCCAGAGTCCGTTTGATTCGGCTCCTTGGACTCTACACCCTGGTTCGTCCATTCGCAACTTCAACGTTCGTATTGGTTCCCAGCAGACGTTTGACATCAGCCACGACTATGACTTCCACCACTTCCACAATGAACTGGCGAAGATTGGCTCGATCAATGGTGATCTGACTCCTGAGCTGGTAAATGGTCTTCTTGACTATCAGACGTGGTCGCTAACTAACCGTGTTCTCATTGCTGATGTTAGTCGCCTGACGGAGCGTGATATTCCTCAGGCGATTCAGGTACAAGGTGTCAACGCTGGTTGCCAGGGTACCAACATGCTTGTATTGGTTGTGAGTGAGCAAGAGCTCACCTACGATCGTCTAACGGGGGAGGTTCTCGATTTCACGACTGCTTAGATAATAATATTTTGGTTAATTTATGGTAGCTACCTATATAGATATCATGAACACGACTATTACTTTCGGCAAGTATAAAGACTGCTCTATTCAGAGAGTTTATGAAAAGGATTTAAACTACTGTATCTGGCTTAGAAATCAATCTGATTTGGATGAGGACGTTGCTCAATTTCTTGAGAACAAGTTTGCAAATGGAAACGACGATGGATCGTACATACTAAATTTCGGGAGATATCGTGGGAAGTCAGTAAAGCAAGTATATGCTATTGATGAATCATATATACAATGGTTGCTTACATCAAAGTTTGCCAATGAAAAGGCTCCGAAGCTATGTACAGCTATTGAAGAGTTGGTTCAAAAGTAATTCTTTGAAAAAAAAATATGTTTTTTTTTAGTTCAGCTCTTTTAGGAGCTTCGGACACTTCTCAATAACGAATTGACTCTTACGAAGCCAATCGATATAGTTCGCATCCATTCGACTAATTTGTTTGAGGGTCTTACCCTTGAACTTACCCCAGGTCATCATGTATGAGTTATCATCGCTTAGAAACTTAGAGTGAAGGAAGATCTTAATTTCCTCCGTAATATTGAGACTCGGTTGGTTGAATACCCAACGACAATAGCCGGGATCGGAAGTATATACTTCTTCGATCGGCGTGCCCTTGTATTTTCCAAAAGTTAGTTCGTTCGACATGTTATTAGTGGGGTGTATCTATATACATAGCCCTTTAATTTTTTTGAGAAAAAAATAAATTAATTCAGAAATATTTACATGGTGTTGAAGAAATCTTCAATCCTTTCATGAACGTCAGGCTTGAGCGGATTCATACCTTCCATGAACATATTCATTATTTCCCCATTAATCATCTTACGAGCAATATCTCGATGAGGGTGATTGCTTGAAGTTTTTTTCTTCTTAGCAAATTTAAGGAGTGATCTTTTATAGAATCGAAATTTTGCTTCTGTTTCAATTTGTTCGATGAGGTGTCGCCGAAAAGAATCGATATTCGGATAAAATCGTTCAGGTCGAATTTTATCTTCAATCGCATTAAATGCAGACTCCAAAGTATCTTCAAACTTAATTCTCGCATCTTCAACTGAGAAACATAAATCCTCATCTTCAAAATTATACTCTTGAGTAGAATTACATTCATCAGGATACATCGATTCTGAATCGATAAGACTCTGCTCTTTAATATTTTGAATTTTCATTATCTCATCATACTTCTCATCAATCGCTTCAATAGTGGTTAGTCCATCACAGAAACAGTAATACATAACGGTACAAAACTTACAGTTTGATCCGTTTCCGAAATGACGATGAGCATTACCTCTAAAGTATCCACAGTGATTGTTGATAGCGTTGATAGAGATAGTATTGCACATGGTTGTTGGTTGGTTGGATCGGTTGATCGTATATATCTTGTTATTATACTTACTATATTTATCTGTTAGGATGGACTCACTTTCTATAGAATATTTAGAGCTTTGCTTCAGGGGTGTTTATACTATTTGTGGTGCTTGGAAATGATTAGGACACCTCCTTCGCACCAGAGTGGGTCGAGAGGTCTTGCCTACTTTATTTTTTCTTGGGTTATTTCGATAGAAATGGGCCTTTTGGGTGGGAATCTGGGTGGTGAAAATTTTTTTACCTATAGTGTACCCAAGTATTACTACTTCAAAGGTACCGGGTACCGATTGACTTGCACATTTGTAGGTTATAGGTAAACTGTCTGTATTAATAACACTCATAATGTTTCAACCTACTGCTCTCTATCTGTATACTGAATCTCTGTCTAAATACCGATCTTCCTGAGCGATGAATCCGTGTCCTTAAGTACGACTAACCACCAAAGGTCTGTTGAGAATATTCCATCTGAGAGGACCTACCCGATGTGGAGTGGTCCACACCAGGGAGCGGCCGTAAGTCCAAAGCTGTCATTCTCCGTTTCCTTAGAGCATTTCCACCGGTCAAAGCTAAACCAAAGTTAAAAGTGGACATAGTCAGCCCACGCTGAATTCCGATCAATTTATGCAGTTCGACAAAAGCCCGACCAAATCAAATTTGATCGCCATACAAAGATCAAGTGACGCCGACTATCCACTAGCTATATTTGACTTGTGGATAGCCCAAATTTGACCTTTTGCTTGCACCGATAATCAGCCTCCTGCACGATTTTATCGTGTCCTGGACTTTGTCCGGTTTAGCCCAAATTTAGTCGGACCGGTGGAAATGCTCTTAAGAACCATAGTCAGTATTGGCCCTGGAGATGCCACAAGTACTTCTTTGAATGTGGTGCCAAGCCGTAAAGCAAGCGGAAGAGAGGAAAACATTCACACGTGAGATTCAGTTGATCAACCATCAGAATGCTGTAATTAGTGAATGTGCCGACACCATGCAAATTTACTTGTCTTTGTATGTAATATGATTGGTCAAGAGTTGTTTCAGCGAATCATAGGCAATTGTTTTTGACCAATAAACAACGTTAGGTTAGGGGTACTGTCTGCCAATCGAATCCATATCCAAATACGGTACAGTGTACCGATACAGCAATTTTGGCCTATCCGTGCACCGCGTGGGTTTGATGTGCGATTCGGCCAGTAGGACAGAAAATGAAATTTCGGACCGAATCACAATGTGCAAAGAGCTGGGTAGCGGTGACAAAACGGATGGATATCCGGGACAAAACTCATTCATGTTGGAGTTGACAAAACTGTGAATATGTTGTTGGAACATGCGAAATAGCACCCTCCCTCGCTTCACAACCTCACAAAGTTTGTTCTCAATGGTTCATCACTCAGTAATTTTGCTGGAGGTATTGGAACCTCCAGCAAAATTACTGAGTAATGAACTACTTCAAAGTATATATATAATATCTTATTGATACACTGCCCTTCAAACCTCGACCGACAAAACTATCTGCAGCCCAGCCACGCTTCGTACTCTGGATCACACGGATCACCGATACCTCGAGCGATTTGCAGTCGGCGCATCTTGATCGGAAATGGGTTGGTATCGCACGCGATCCCCATGAACCTGGCGTTGTAGCACATGGACTCCACTCTACTGGGGTCCACACATTGTCGATAAAGTGTACCTTTGCACGGATCCATGGTGGCTTGGGTGGGTGGGCCTTCCAGTGAACCAGGTCGTATCAAATCTGTGCAGCTCGGATACTTAGCGAGGAGCTCGAGAGTCTTAGGAGTAGCTTTCGGGTCGCTTGAAGCCAGACATGTGGCTGCTCGAGTCCCCCAGAGCGGGTGAACTTGACACATGGGGTGGTCCAAGTTGCATTGGCCCAGGAACCCATTGCAGCACCACGTGCCACGGTCGATCATAATCAGCGACTTGACGTTCTTGACTGGAGCGAGGTCTGGTAGAGTGTTGATGGACGGGAAGCTATTCATCACAAGCTTTTCAAGGCGATGGAGGCTGTCGAGAGCGGGGAGCTCTTCTACAGAGAGGAATACGGCCAACGTGAGAGATTTCAGGCTCGTGAGTCCTGTGAAGGACGGCAGTCGCTTCATCGGGAGAAACGCAGCGAAATGAATGAACGTCAGAGACGACATGTCGTCGAACATGTCGTCTGGTAGTGACACTATTGGGCGTGTGAACTTGCTCTCGAGGTGGCTGTCAAGGCAGGCAAAACTTAGTTTCTTTAGGGTAGACCAACGTTTTTGAGACGACGTACAGGTACTCGAGTTTGGTAAACTCCTTGATCCAGTCGGGCAGCGTATGCATGTGCGTGTATTTTAGCGTTCTGATCTCAACAGCAAGATCAGAATTGCGTAAGTACAGCAACTTTTTCTGTAACATTTCAAGGCTTCACGCACGTACAAATGCCTCATTCCTTTGCAGCGGCGAAGCTCTTCCGGAAGCTCAGGCAGGTACCGATTCGTGAGTTGCAGCGTCTGCAGGTCTCCACTCGAGGCCAGCTGAATTACCTTTTCCGTCAGATTCTTGGGCATTTCCCACTCCGCGTACGTCTTCGGCGCGATATCTCGGTCGATCATGATTAAGCATGGGCACTGCGTCAACGATCCATTCTCCAATATCGTCCATCTACGAGCATTCACGGCGCACTCCGGGTGTGGGGCACACGCGAGAGTTGACGTTCGCATGCTCTCTTCAACAAAAAGGCACAAGAGCCCGGCAAATATCACGAAGAAGAATGCCGCTAGGCGATGACAAGCTGGGTAGACGCGCATATTTTGTCTTTTTGGTTCTTGAAGAAGTACCAATAGTTGGCGAAGACGCAGAAACAAGGTAACGTGGACGCCCATGCGCGCGAAAAATTCGTAGACAGAAGTGATCCGCAGCGACTTCAAACTATTGTAAATGACAGCAGTCTGCACAGGGTTAGCGACAATGCTCGCCTCTCGTTCAAACCATCCTGCGGGGAAAGCCTCGATATTGATAGCGAGATTGTCCCTAGGAAAGTTAAATTTGTTGAGACAATAGACAAGTATCAACATGGGGCATCCAACAGCGATAAGCAGGTCGAATCTGTAGTAAAATATACAATAGGTGTTAGATATCCGTTTGTTGGACGGAACAGAGAGTCAACATTTGTTCTTACACCAGACTGACGAGAGTCTCTACCAGCCCCATTCGGTTCAGCGGAAGCAGCATAATCACAGCGCACACTAGCGCATTTGAGGCGATAATGACAGTAAAGATACTGACAATTACAGCAGGAGAACCAGCCTCTAGGATCTGGACGAGGAGGATCGTCTCAAAGGCCAGATCTCCCCAAGTTTCTGCCAAAACATTTCAGCAATAGTTAGCAAAACTTGACAAATGGTTGGTGAATCGACTGTGTCACTCACCACAAATCGTCTAGACGTGCTGTAGACGGGGGAAAGTGCATAATTCGCTTCGGTCGAAACACCATCATGAGCAAGACGACGATATACCCGAGGCTGACAAGCGACAGACCGGTCACTGCCAGATACAGCGTAGCAGGAGGTGGGTCCACAAACAACCAGAAGGACCCGTCGTCGAAGTTCTCTGTGTTCATGACAAGGTTGACCGTATAGTTGGGCGAGATGTTGAGAAAAATGAGCCAGATTGTCCACAGCAGACAGACGAGTACAACCGTCGCTAAAAGGGCTTGGAGGTAGAGAAGCCTGGAGCGGGTACACAGAGTTCGGTGTGCATCTTGGTTCGCTCGGCTGTCTCTCCGGTTCGTGACTGTCTCTGGGTGAATTTTTGGCAAAACTGCGGGTAGTTGTGGCGGTGAACGCGTTTTAACGAGTTGCGGACCTCGAGGAGAGCTGAGGGGGTTTGCATCCGTCGGCGACGAGTAGTTCAGGACCTCCACGTCGCTCTCCACCCACCCAAACTTCCTCGGCGGGCTTCCTCGCTCCATCCCCTCCTTGCCGCCGTTGATCAAAAAGCGCTTGAACTGGAAATAGGTGACGGGGCTGCAGTCCCTTTATCGTTTTGCTAATGTAATACCAAAGCTAATGTAGCCATGTTTCTGAGACTGAAATTTATTTGAGTCGGCGTCAAAGTGTATCAGACTCTTTAACAGTGGGCAAAAAAAGAGCAGCCAGCCCTAACTGGCTGTACGCTTAACCTACGTGTACCACACCGCTTTGGTGTACAACATTAAATCAATGTCACACACTCGGCTAACTAATTGTCTGTGGCCATGACTGGGTCAATGCTGCAGCGTCGCGTGCTTGGCGTCCAGGGCCCCTCGAGGCTTGCAACTCGCCTCCACAGCCTCCTAGTCGCCCCGCGTACCCCGCACCGTCGGTCGTTCTCGTCAAGTATAAAGTCTCGCGGGTTCACGGACTTCCTGAGGTTCACCACCATCCAGCCGCCGGGTGGCCAGTTGACGCCCGCGGACTTCCGCTTCAAGGCGGCGCTGGTGGTCAACACGGCGTCCAAGTGCAGCCACTCGGCGCAACTCAAGCAGCTGCAGCAGTTGCACGAAAAGTACCGCGACTTGGGGCTCGTGGTGGTCGCCGTGCCGTCCAACGACTTCGCCGGACAGGAACCTGGCGACCGAAGCGAAATCCTCGAGCGGTACGCGGCGTTCGGAGCCACGTTCGCCATCGCAGAGAAGACGCCCGTGAGGGGGGACGAGGCGCACCCGTTCTTCAAGAGAATCGCCGACAAGTACAGCGCGTCCGTGGCGCCCACGTGGAATTTCGACAAGTTCTTGGTCGACCACCGAGGCGACATGCGCGCCGTGTTCCCGAACGACACGGAGCCGTTGGTAGAGGAGGTGGTCGCGGAGATCGAGGAGGTGCTGCAGGACCTCCCGCGGGGACTGGAGCCGGGGCAGGAGCTGGTGGAGGAGGACGACGACGACGAGTACGACTATGAGGAAGGGGACAGTGATAGCGACGACGAGGACAGCGATGAAGAGGAGGAGGAGGAGGAGGAGGAACGCGAGAACCGTCGGTTCAGGTAGTAGGAGGTCGTGCGGGTAGCCACGTGGCTGTGTGGACGTAATGACGAGCTCTCTTGCCCTCAGAGTGCGAACCGGTTGAGAACTATCTGAAGGTTTTTGGACTGGTAGAGCGTGCGTTGTAACGCGCGCAGATAGTCCCATCTTAGGGGTGCGTGGCGTGTCGCTCATGAACACGAAATGCAAGTTTGGCTGCTCTCACGATCGCTGTTTGAATTCCACCAGCAACTTAAAGCTGCTACCGAATCGTGACCCAACTGACCGACTTCCCCCTCCAAGTTCGCATCCCGATGCCAATGGAGGTGGAAGGAAATCTGAAGCGTGACGTACTTGAACACAGCGATCCAGTTCATCCAAGGGGCTCTGAGTCAACATGTTGACTATTCTTCGTGGAGATATCTGCTGCTCAAGTATTGCACTGGGCAGAGAAGGAGAAGAGCGGATTGAAGTCGAACCTCAAGCGCGGTTCAAGCTCGACAACAAACTAGCCTGGTTCAGTGTGCCGCACACCTAGGCGTTGGCGAGAATCGCGGCTTTAGACGAACGGTGCACCAGGAGTTGACATCCACATCGCTGTACGAATTATCTTCTCTTCTCTCCTTGTTTCAAGAGTGTTGTCGATAGTGACTGGAGGCGCTGATGAACGTCCGGCGAGATGAGCGGATGGTTTGAAAGCAGTGGCAAGAGTACAAACATGAGGATGCTGTGACTCCTGGATCACTACGCTGCACAGTTGTGCTGGAGTTGACGGTGGCAGACTTCAAATCAAAGGTTGGATGGTGACCTCCAACATGACTGAGGCGATAGAAAGTCTGGCGCTTGGCAACGTTTGGTTCTCACAGCTATCGCTGCCGGTTTGAGCTGGGCCCAAAACTTGAGGTGATCGCATTCCAGTCCAAGAAAATATTAGGCAAATTCCCGACACGCGCCTCCAATCTACCCCGAAGAAGTGCTCTTCGGTTGTGGATGAGAGGGACGCAACATTAAGTTGTGGGTCTCCGATTCGAGAGGGGGGGGGGTGCCTTGACCTCGCATGATTTGGTTTTAGAGCACCCAGTCTGCTCCGTGCGGACATTTAGCGACGATGCAGAAAGTGCCTCGGTGAACGCACTCA
Source organism: Phytophthora europaea (assembly GCA_030463285.1). Lineage (NCBI taxonomy): Eukaryota > Oomycota > Peronosporomycetes > Peronosporales > Peronosporaceae > Phytophthora > Phytophthora europaea. Next base: position 4,306 of record JAHQIV010000003.1, on the reverse strand, counting down.
GTCTCTGGTTACGTGTGATGTCAAGTCCGGCGTAACGATTTGGAGTTTGACAAACGCTGCCACAAAGAGCGTGTCAACCCCACAAAATTATCGTCTCTCATGATCGGATCTAGCGCAAGGTATCAAGTGGTCTGGCAATTTTTCTGCTTAGCGCACAAAGCAAATTTTAACCTGATCGTACGCTATGTGGTACCAATCGAAGAGCACGGCGACACTGCTGTCTTCATCGCTAGATCTTGCCTCTTTCCTTCGCAATCTTGAGCCCAAGCTGGAATTGTAAGTGCCGTCGTACGCATCCTCTGTGCTCAGATAGACGTGGCGATATTTGGTGTACACTGTCATGTTGAACAGGGGCATTTTGTCCACACACGACCTGTCCAAACGCTCCAAATCCCCATTCGTCTCCCCGAAAACCACTAGTAGTTTGAACCCGACGTGTCGGAAGCGTTGACGTCGTCTTCGACGAGGTGTGACGATAAGACCGTGTCATGCACCGCATGGTCGAAGGAGATCAACTCCTTCTTGTCTCCATTCAGTGCTTCCAGCAGATACTCGACGTATTTGGGCGGAGTAAAGGGGTCCAATTTGCCGTTGAGCAGCAATAATACACTGGCCTGCTGAGGAATGGTAGCGCTCTTGTTCCAGTACTGGTCACGTTTGTATACAATACCATCGCCCGAGTAGTTGTTGACGTTGAGCTGGTTGCACAACAGTGGAATTATCTTTGGAGAACGCACAATACAGCAGCACAGTGCCCGTAGAGATCGTGGCATTCGTAAATCTCGTTGTCAGTGTTTCAGTCGACGGGGTAGGAGACTCCCAGAATTCAGAGAACTTGATCAGGTAGTGGAGCACCCACGAGAAGAAGCCCGAGCTCTGGTTGGGTTGGCTGAGACCTACGTTCAAAGTTCTGGTGAAGTGGTTCAGGACTTTGATACTCGAGTCTTTGATACCAAGTAAGTTTGATCTCGGGTCCTCAAAGCAGATACACTTTCCGCGGGCTAATGCATCATATCGAAGCGAGCAACTCGATAAAGTATAGCAACATGCTGATCCCTGTTCGATATTCTGACGTGACATTCGATGAGGATGCCTAGTGTCAACGAACAAGTTCATCACTCGTCAATAATCCATTCGCATCTGAGGAAACACCACGTTTTGATGGAAAACGCATCGAATGTTGGCCAGAACGAGCTATTTACCCACGTAGAATGATTTCATATTGAGTTGAGTCTAAAGTTTAGTTTGTTTGGCACAAAGCCTTCTGCAACAACATTAGCAGCTACCAATCGAGCCACTCAAGCTGGAGTTGTACACGCCGTCGTACGCTTCGTCGGTGCCCAGGTACAGATACTGGTCATCAATCTGCGCCGTGAGCTTGAACTCGGGCATCTCATCCAGACACGACTTGTTCAGCAGCTTCAAGTCTCCGTTATGCTTCACGTACGACGCTAGCAGCTTCAGTCCGCAAGTGTTGCTCGAGTCGCCGTCTTCATCGAGTGGCGTCGACGAAACGGAGTCGTGTACCGAGTACTCGAAGGAGATCAACTCCTTCTGTTCACCGTCCAGTGCTTCCAGCAGATACTTGGCGTACTTGTGCGGCGTCAGGGGATCCAATTTGCCGTTGAGCAGCAATACGCTGGCATGCTCCGGAATGACAGCGCTCTTGTTCCAGTACTGATCGTGTTGGTAGAGGATACCGTCGCTGGAATAGCTGCCAACGTTGAGCTGGTTGCACACGGCCGAGTTTTCCTTGGAGAACGCGCAGTACAGGGCGGTGTCCATGTAAACTTCAGGGTCGGAGATCTCGGCGTCTGTGAAGCGCGCTCTCATTTCTGCGACGGAAGGGGAGGGAGTCTCCCACATCTCGGAGAAAATGATGAGGTAGTAAAGCAGCGGCGAGTAGAACGCGTCCTCTTGGCTTAACACTTGGGCATCCGCGTTGAAAGCCGTGACGAAGTGGTTGAGGACGTCCATGTCTTCCGGTGCACAGCGGTTCAAGCGGTAGACGACTGGGGGAATGAGTTTCCGTAGGGTCAACCGCTCAAGCAGCGAGCTCAATGCACTGCGAAGGATAAGCGAGGACGGTTCATTCTTCACGTCAGTCGTCAAGTTCTTCATCAACGCAGCACACGTCGAATTCGGTTCGTTGTCAAACTTCACGATGAGATCCTCAAGCGTGTTTGTCAGGCCTCTCGGCTCAAAGTGAGCAGAGCAGTCTTGGTCATCGTCACAGAGCGCCAGAAAGGCATTCGCCACTTCACCAAAGTCAACGTTCCAGGTCGAAAAGTACTCAAACTTGTCTGCTGGTGCTCCGGACGAAGTGGCGATACTGTCCAGGACGTAGCCCGTGATCGAAGGCGGGTTCAAGTGGATCAGCCGCTCCACCAACGCCGTGCCATAGCTCACTCCGTACACGGTCGTGTTGGCTCCATTTGAGAACTGGGCGATGAAAGTCGCGATGTCGGTAGCAGCACTCGTGACGGAAAACGCCGCAAGGTCCCCGTACTTGAGTTGCAGGTCCTCTGCACAGCCAGGCACCTCTGCTGGATCAATCTTCAGCCCTTGAGGTGAGCCCGTGGTCATCGCTTGAGCAGCCACGCAGTCGAGGAATGTACTGCGACCGGTGCCACGATGGTCCATCGTGTACACGTTGATCGCACCCTCGAGTTGGTTGTGCAGATCCACCATCAACGACTCCATCGCAGCGGAAGAATCACCGGGACCTCCCTGTAGAATCCACACATTGGTTGTCGTCTCCAGGTCTCCCACCGTCGCCAACAAGCGCTTCACGAAGATGTCGACAGTCAATTCCGATGCGTCCGAGCTCTCACAAATCCCCGGGTAGCACAACGGCGCATTGTACGTGGCGCACTCGGCCACCAAATCCCCAGCACTTCCCTCGTCCGAAAAGGTGAATTCAGAGCACGGGAACCAGCCGTTCAGTTTGGATTTCTCGAGTACTGCAGATGCATGTGCCAGTAGTATCGCCAATGCAGTGACGAGTTGAGAAAGCTTCATCGAGACTCGCAGCTTGGTGTGTTGTCAGCTACTTTGAAAGTGAGGGAAGAAAATCGCGCACTGGCCGGAGACTGTCGTCCGTGCGGTCGAAACGAGACCGGGAGCTCCTTTTATTGCTGGTCGGAGCGCTGCTGCCTCTAAGTTGAAGCCGCCTTGACTACCAGTGAATCAAGTGAACCGGAACGACGTGGTGTTGCGTCAGATAACGCTTCGACTCACAGCTGTAGCCTTTCCTCGGTCTAAAACTTCCGGTGCACGTGTCCGTGCTGACCGTCTCTGAATTTGTGGGCTCTGTGGCGAGCGCATTCTGCATGCGTAGTGCGTTTCACGACTTAGCCCCAACTTTAGACTGTCACTGAGAGGGGTTGGCGTCTACCACAACGCCAAAACGAGCCCGACAGCACCCACAACGCCCATGTTGATCTCCCCGAAGGGGCTTCTTCGCCTTGCCAGCGCCGTCGTGGGGCTCATGCTCTTCATCGTGGCGTGCATGGGCTTCAACACGTTGAAGTTGTCCGTCTACTCGGTGGACAGCCAGGCCGAGTTCGGCTGCCTCTGCTTCTTGGGCGTGTGCTTCGGACTGCTCTTGACCTTCGGCGAGTCCAAGTGGGAGCTCTTCTTCTTCTTCTTCGGCTTCATGCGCTACCGCATGGGCCGCGCCTGCATCTTCGCCGTGAGCGGCGTCATGACGGCGCTGCTGGGCAAGACCCGCGACCAGCAGTGCGACTGCAACGACAACGTCATCCTGATCGTCGAAGGCGTGGCGCTGCTGGTCATGGCCGTCGTGCAGACGCTCGCCATCTTCGTCTTCGGCAACAACAGCGCGCCACGTCGCAGCAAGGACTCGACACCGACACCGACCGGGCGAGTACCAGCGCTACCCGTCACGGCACCTCGAAGCACCCTATTGCCCAAAGAGACCGCCCCGTTCCAAGCCGTTGTCCAGCCAGTGCAGCAGCCTCCAATTCGAGCCTCAGTCTCAGCTTCAACTTCAACTTCCGCCTCAGCTTTAGATCCGCCAAAGCCCACGTCGCCTTCAAGCCATGCAGACAGCAACATGCCCTCCTGGATGCACACACCGTAGCTGCGACGCGCGTTACAAAGCACGTTCTACCATCTCCGCGGGAGTTCTCAACCGGTTCTCAATTGTGTGGGCAAGATATTCCGTCACTAGGCCCACGCAGCTACCACGACAGCCTTCTCCATTCCGCACAACCCCTTAAACTAAGCGACGTACTACCTGAACCGACGGTTCTCGCGTTCCTCCTCCTCCTCCTCCTCCTCT